>MU161036.1:42843-53726 GCA_015888305.1 Antheraea pernyi
ATTTCCGCAAAGTAATGCCTTCTTCAATCAAAGTATCTAAGCTGTTTGAATATTGTAACATCAAAAATCTACCTCACTGTAGTTCCGCTAATTTGGTGCTCGCGAAATCGTACAGCAATTAGGTCGTTACAAATATCCTGCGATTTAATAAATATTTATACACTTCATTGTATCATAAAATCGGAAACTTTCCATCTTCGAACGCTAAAGAACTTTATTAATAAAAGGAGATCTTGAAAATGAGAGTTTAAGGAATCACGAGCTTATTCAGTTTACAATTATAATATGAGACAAATAAATCAAGCATATATCCAACACACGGGTTCCTTCTATTAATTAAGTTTTAAGATGGGGCGTAACCGAATCAAGAGATAGTTAGCGTTTGGTTATATCTCAAAGGGATAAGGCAGCGTTTTCCACGAAAGCTCCCAGGCGGCTTGACTTTTTCCGACACTTCCAACAATTATTGAAATATATTTCAACCAATTTACAAATAATCTGTACAAATTATATATCTAAACCTTCCTCGTGAATCAGTCTGTCTATTAACGAAAACCTCATGAAAATCCTTTTCGTTTTTGACTTTATCGTGAACAGACAGACATACAGACATGTAGTGGTTATTAATTAGGTCTAGTTAGTATTAGGATGCGTAAGTAAGTATAAGCAGAAACTAGAGAAAATTGTATTGCATCCTTTCTGCCTATCTTAGTAGGAGTATGGCATAATGATCGATAATTTATATTTTTATGCAGGTAAACTGGTTGGAAGGAATAACTAGAACATTTTTCGTTATTATTCCTGCTAATTGCAATTTGAGCTCAGTCCGCAGATGTTTTTATAATAATTTCATTATAGGTTTCTTGATTGTTAACAGGTACGCATTCAGAACGATTTCAAGCGATTGCGAGATTATATTAATTACAGTGTTATGGTTGTTTATTTTTTAACTTTATAAGTTTTCATAACAATCCCTCCTGTAGTTAAGTGACGGTGTGGTCTAGGATCGTTGACACATTAAACAGAAGAGGGCTGGCTCTGAAATGTTGCTGGAACATACCTAGAGGTGTCTGTGGACAGGTTTTCTACTAGAAAGGGGTAGGTAGATGGGTGTGTTTAGAAAAACCCTGACTACCATGCAAACTCAAGATAGTCAAAATACTGAACTACTACCGTGGAGCTGAAAATTTAGCGTTTGCGCACGAATACGACGACTGTCATATTACGATATAACTTTCGAGGTAATTCTTCATGTCTGGAAAGAATCTGGACAAAAATACTATTATCGATTTTTATGGCAACGAGTTTAACTGTTACACATTTTCCAAATAAATACCTTACCCTTACCCTTATCCCATCCAAGCGTGTTTGTAGCAGAATGTTCTCGTCTTTCAATCTCCTCTCACCTATTTTAAAGGTACAAAATTAATTCTAAAAGTTACCAACAGACGGCAGTGCTGTATTTTGAAAGTAGTTATCAAGTACGGCACTTTAAAATATAGGGATAGGACACATTTACTACGTTAAAGTTAGGTTAAAAAGTCTAAGAATCTCACCAGGACAACAGGGCAACAGCATGTAGTAAATTCCAAAAAAAATTAGGTTATTTAGGTTATCAAATATTGGTAAGATAGTTCAAAAGTGGTGCCTTGGTCTATTTCCACCTTTATATTTAACACAATTCTGATTAAATGAATTTCATTCCATACCATGCCAATATATCTTAACATTTTATTTTCTCACTCAATGAGGGTCAGTGCACCTTTTACGTAGGTCTAACTGCTTACCTGTAGTAAGCTCGGATGTTGATTTGTAGATAGGAATTAGTAGTCGAAGCGAGAACTTATAAATTGGTTACACGGCAGAACTAATGAAGTTTTGATTGCTTGTACACCGCACTCCTGAGTATGATACCTGGTTATACATGCTAATTTACTGATATACCTTTGAAGTAGAATCATCCATATCAAGTGGCAGTAATTGACTTTCGACGGATGATATTCTGTAATGTTAATGATAAGTTACAAGTGGTGTTTTTCTTAATTGGTCCTTTAAGTTGGCTGATCGACATGGAGTTTGATGAGACAAATGGATTCGTATCGTTCGATAAATCTAATCAGTATATTCCCATTGGCTAATAACTGAACCCACTGCCAACTTTTACGTAGATTAACTGCGAACATTTTTTTTCTTAATCCGGCCATGCCACAATTATTGTACTTTATATCATATCAAGGACAAGACAAGTCAAGGACATGGCTGTTGTAAAAGAACGGTGATTACCGAAAGATCTAAAATTCATAGGCAGTCACCGCTGTCGTGCCGACCTAAAAATTTCTCGGCTGTTGGATAAACAATACGACCACCATATGCATTGTGCTATCAATCCATTTGGTTACCCTACCACCCCGCTTAAATACCAGATATACATCGGCTGATTACGCCTAAACGTGCCACAATTGCATTTGTTACACTTAGTGTATGTTGTCGTTGTATTCTGTTCGTCATGGTATGATATACAACTCAGCTTTGGAACATATTATGAAAAAATGGTCACATATAACAATAATAAAATAACATAGAAATACTTTTAAAATCATTTAAATATAATGGCGTGGTATTAGAAACCATGAACTTGACCAGATACTAATGACAAAGCTTTTAGTACACTTGATCTACTACTGACTACCGAATAGTAACCCGCACTAAATTAATATTGGCTCCTAGTGGACAGCCAATGATAACAATACTTGAATACTATTGGCTGTTTGTTGTTAGCATGGTGGCTAACGGGTATGAGTGGCACATTCTCTCTTGGATCGTCAGACAGTACACATCTCTATAACAGACTATATTCAAAAATATACTATTTCTTCTATCGGCTGTTTATGCGTACGATTTTGTTGTAGACTTTAGATTGCTTTTAGTGAAGCGAATGATTAAATGATAATTGTGGCGTCATTATGTATGACGTAATATCTATTATCATGTCATTATGTATGATGTAATACTTTTAATGCTATCTCATATTTGTTGCACCGATAGTAATTTGGTTAGAAAACAGACGAAAATCATATTATTTCATTTATACTTACAAAAAACCAACTATTAAGAAATTCTGAGAACAAAAGAAGCGATTTTTTTTTTTTCGATACTTAAACAAAGGGCGAGATAATTAAAGAAGATAAACAAGACCTGACGAAAACGTTTTTTATGATTCGTTTTTAACAAGACTTTTCATAAAAATGTTATTATCGTAAATAAATAATGGTATTTTTTGTCCTTTTTAATGTAAAGGTACAATTTATTTACAAAGGCCTTCAGTCCACTTTTCTTGTTTCGTAACAGCAACGCTGTCGACTCGTCCGTTTTGTGAAATCACGCCTAATTAAAATTGTGATAATTTTACTAAAGCCGTTGGTCGATTTTTTTACTTCGACCTTAAATGTGACATCATAATTATTTGTTGTATTAATAGATAGTGCATGGTATCAATATTTATGAAAATACAAACGCAAACAAAGTCGTGTGCGCCTGTTAGATAGATATAAAGTACATAAAAAACCCCGAGAATATAAAATAGATTGTCGGTTTGTTACTTTTAAACGTCATAAAAGCGTTGACAGATCTTCGAATACAAAATCGTCACTAATAATCCTGATTTACTTAAAAAGTAGTCAGAAGTAATTAATTTAATTATTCTATCTTTGACAATTTTCCATGTTCCTTTATTAACTAGAGCTTGAGCATCATTTATTAATCTTTACAACAGTTAAAGGGATAGTAATCTTAGAATTAAAAGTAGATGGATGACAACTGTCCATAACACAATAATTTAAATTTTACTAGTACACTTAACCACTGCATGATTGAATTTCATGTAATATCTGCGGGATTGAAGTTTTTGACAGAATCTTGGAATGTTATATACTGGACTTTATATTTTATTCATAATCTTATTTTATTTGATTTGATGTATATTGTATTATTGGTGGCATTTTACGTAACATAGTTCGGTTATTCTACGTAAGTGCATGAATTCTGTAATGCCACAAGACTCCCTAAAAATGACCGCTAGAAACTTGTAATAACTTATTCGACAATATCAGTAATATTCTCGAAAATTGGATTCATTGATTTTTTTATCTATATCTATAGTTCTGATACTATGGAAATTATATCATAAATATATATCTCCTCTATATATAATATAAATATATCATAGAAATATAGATATTCAGGAATCAGATTTTATTACCTACTGATGTTCCACTGATCAAAGGCGTTATAATATTGTAGCTACAATTATAATTACAAGGTAACAAATCCTAGGTAAGCTCCTTTAATATATGTAGTTCAGTGCTCTCATTACGGAATTCTGGTTCAAAGTAATTACATTTGAGCTAAAACTAATTCTAGTGGGCGGACTCAGGCCTGGCCAATTAATGCAAATTCTAAAATAACTATGAGAGGTGTTCTATCGCTTCGAATGTTGGATATTATTATATTTCTTATTCCTACTTGCGACTGCATTCTGGCGAAAATGGTTTCGGTATTTCATGATAACTACATGCTTTACTTAGATTAAATATAGAGTGTCCTTCATTTTTTCGTTGTACTTTTGTAGCTCGTCGGACAGCACAGGTGACGATACCAGATTTGTAATGACTAAGCCCACTCTGTGTGCTTCTCGCATCACAACATTTAGCCGGCTCACCAGGAACTGCCTCTGCACTGCTTCTACCCGACCCGGCAGGTGTTGGCCTCTCAGCAGGGCCTCGACTCGTGGTCTTAAGAGCAAGCCTGTTATTAGATTAGGGAGGCGTAATGAACACTAATGCGCCTTATTTATAAAGTTATTATTACTATAATGTTTACACCCTCATGGCCACAATTGAAAATCAACGCTGAGGTCTTTTACCAATGTGGCAGCCAGCACATGCTGAATTGTGCGCCCTTGTAGTAATACCATGGTATAATTTTAATATGTTCTAACGTTTAATATGTTCTAACGTTTAATTTACTTTGTTATGTAATAAATTAAACTTATTACTTATTATTATTACTAATATAACAAAGAAATTGGTAATTATCAGCTGATAATGACGGAACACATCGTGAGGAAACCTGAGAATCTGAACCAGAGAAATGTAGTAAATGTAGTACTATATGGGAGAACATAGAACTGTCGATTTCTCAGAGTTTAAAATCACCAATACGTCGTGGTCTGGCGTGGTGATTATGGGCATACCTTCCTTCAGGAAGAGGCCTATGATCCTGCAGTGAGTCTCTTACAGGTTGATGATAATAATGATTACTATTCTTATTAATACATTACGCACATAACGCTAACAAGCAGCGGAAGCTCTCAAAAGGAAAAAATCCCGATTTTGAAACATTCTTCATACAAACAGACAGACATTTCTTAATATAATTGAAATGTATTTTATTACTTACTAGCTGACCCGTGCAACTTCGTCTGCATCGAAACGGTTATCACCAGTTTCAATTGTATTTTTAAACCTAAAACCCGATTGCAGCCACACCTACTGTTTCCAATTGTAAATCCAAACTATCAAGGGGCTCACTCAAACATGTACCCAGATGGTATGTGAGAAATATTTTAACATAAACCTAGAACCCGTTCGTAGCGTCATCTACAGGTTTCAATTAAGATAAAAACTAACGTTTATTGTGGCAGCGTATCGAGCCATGTATTTAAGATGGCGTCGTTAATAAAATGAAATATGTTCTCTACAATGGAAAAAATAAAATGGTTTGAAATTAATTATTTTTATTTATAAAATATATCATCGGGCACAATATTGTATATAAAAAAATATCTAGCTGTGATAAATTCATGATTTTAATAGCGTTTAAAAGTTACTGAAAAAATATTGTTCCTAAATTTATTTATAAATCAAAATTTTGACCTGTAACAGTGTGATGCGCTTTAAAAAACACAACGTTACTTGTACTTTTGTAGCTTGTCGGACAGCACAGGTGACTATACCAGATTGATTGTAATGACTAAGCCCACTCTGTGTGCTTCTCGCATCACAACATTTAGCCGGTTCACCAGGAACTGCCTCTGCACTGCTTCTACCCGACCCGGCAGGTGTTGGCCTCTCAGCAGGGCCTCGACTTGTGGTCTTAAGAGCAAGCCTGTTATTAGATTAGGGAGGCGTAATGAACACTAATGCGCCTTATTTATAATGTTATTATTACTATAATGTTTAACCCTCATGGTCACAATTGAAAATCAACGCTGGGGTCATTTGCCAATGTGGCAGCCAGCACATGCTGAAGTGTGCGCCGTTGTAGCAATACCATGGTATAATTTTTATATGTTCTAACGTTTAATTTATTTTATGTTATGTAATAAATTATTCTTATTACTTATTATTATTACTAATTTAACAAAGAAATTGGTAACACTATCGGCTGATGATGAAGGAACACATCGTGAGGAAACCTGAGAACCTGAACCAGAGAAATGTGTAGTACTATTGTATATGGGAGAACATAGAACTGTGGATTTCTCAGAGTTTGAAATCGCCAATACGTCGTGAGCTGGCGTGGTGATAACGCCCATACCTTCCTTCGGGAAGAGGCTTATGACTCTGCAGTGAGTCTCTTACAGGCTGATGATAATAATTATTACTATTCTTATTAATACATTAGCTTCTGCCCACGACTTCATCAGCGTGGAATATTTACAATGGGTTAACGCTAACTCGCAGCGGAAGCTCTCAAAAGGAAAACCAGATTTTGAAACATTCTTCATTGATGTTCTGCTCCTACTTGTCTTAGCGTGATGATATAGCCTTGATATAACCTTCCTCGATAAATGAGCTATATAACACTGAAAGAACTTTTCAAATCGGACCAGTTTTTGCTCGTCAACCAAACAAATGAGCTTTATAATATTAGTATAGATTATTACTCTTCTCTCCAGCCTTCATTCAAATTACAATTACTTTTGATAGAATAGACCGATTTTAATGAAACAAAGACTAAGTTACTTCCAAAGATATGCTTTATGATTTGTGATGATTGAGTGATTGAAGTTTTATTGTGAACCCAGTACTTCAGCAGTGATGCGTGTTCATACAAACAGACATTTCTTAATATGATTGAAATGTATTTTATTACTTATTCCCAGACATTCAACAAATTTTTGTTACGAAAATCGAAAAAGTACAGACACGTTAGATTTATATTCTTAATATATGTATAGGTTATATTGTATTATTCTTTGTAACTCTACTTTTTCACTATTATATTGTCCGTGTATTTACTACAATAAATATATATTATCTTAACCACAAAGGCATGTGCAAGAGTAGTCAGGGCGACGAACGTGCCCGTGTCCTTGTCCGAAGCATTACTTGCGGTGACCAGTAACCCGACTATGTGAAAAACAACTAGAAAGTAAGAAACAAGGTAGGTGCTTTTTGATATCAAATATTGTACAATAGTTTATAATAGTGGACGCTACTTTGCACTTTCGCTTAGAATTCATTGAACACTATTACGTCTAATTGCAACAAAAACGAATACAATAATTAGCAATAAATTAATTAAAAATATGTTGCAGATTGACGTGTAATCACGACAATCGACTACACGTGTTTCACTCCTTCACGGAGCATGTTCAGATCGATGTTGATCTTGATCTTGACTATTCCGATGCGAACAGGCGAGTGAACGCGGCTTTTTTTTCTCGAACTGACTACGCTATTGACCTGGCAAGGTCTTCACAGCTTCACTACGCGGTCACTACTACACTAAGCGGTCTACTAAGGCGAGCGCTTAAGGCACTCAGACGGTTATATTTTTAGGTAATGCGCTCAAGGGCGCACGGCACACCTGGGCTTGGGCTGTTACCTAAGAAATCCCGTCTGACCTAGCTAAACTATTCTAAGCTATTCATCCATAATATATTCGTTTGTGAATCATATAATCGAAATTGCATGATTCACAAACGCATACGTGTATATCGGAAAAAAACTATTCGATACAATTCGATAAGGGGAAAACAAAACCCTTCAACCATGTGTATATATGTGCTCGTGTGTGAGAGGTGATCTCTGGTGTGAATAGAGGTGATGTAGGCGAGTCACTGTATCGCGATAGTAATATCTCGGGGGATCCATCCGGGGACAACCTCGGCTCGAGATATTACTGAAGAACCGCGATGTGTGCAAGGACGAAAAAGGGAACCTTCCTTCGCAACGGTGCTAGGGCGGGTTTCACGTACGTGGGCGCAGACACGCATGTTAAGCGAATCGAATTTAAAATTTAATTGAACGGCGTCGGTGCCGGAATCCAAAAATAGAAATAACAAATTTAATATTATTATTCGGTCGATTTAGGGGAAGATAGACGTAAATACACGGAGTTACTCTATCTTAAATGAGTTATTTATTTTTGAACGGCAGCGCGCGCGAGCCTTGTAGGGTAGCCGTGATGGCAGGAAACCTATGGATCGCCGTTATGGGACCTAATTGAGGATTTTTAGATGTCTCTTCGTACGCCGAGATCTCCGAGATCTCGTGGAAAATAAGTAATTGACCTGTGTAGTCAATACTTGACAAGGAAAAGGCGGTGTCAACCTGTGAAGGCTTAGCTGCCTGGGATCTGGGATTGGGTTGGGACGCGGACTTTGGATCCCACGGAGCCTGAGGGGCGGGGCTGCAGCCGCGGCATGTTTCCGGCAGGCTCGAGAAGGCCTCTCGGGACATGAGAGGGGAAGTTAGAGGGCGGGTGAATGCGGCGAGGCCTAGATGGCGTAATCTGCCTGGGATAGCGAGGGCGCTTTGAGCGCGGGGCGCGAGGATATCCGCGATAGTTCATGGTATAACCCCTTAGCTGCCTGGGGTCTGGGATTGGGTTGGGACGCGGACTTTGGAGCCCACGGAGCCTGAGGGGCGGGTCTGCAGCCGCGGCATGTTTCCGGCAGGCTCGAGAAGGCCTCTCGGGACATGAGAGGGGGAGTTCGAGGGCGGGTTGATGCGGCGAGGCCTAGATGGCGAAATCTGCCTGGGATAGCGAGGGCGCTTTGAGCCCGGGGCGCGGGGACATCCGCGATAGTTCGTGGTATAACCCACGCCGCGGCACAGAACGCAACTCAGAGCGTCGGATGCTCACCGAGTTACTTAACGCACCTGATTTCAGGCGACAGTTTCGTGCGGAGTGTCCGTACACCTGGCAGTTGTGACACTGCGAGGGTAAGACACTGCGAAGGTACGGACGTTTTGCGCGGCGGCTCGACGATAACGCCGGAGATGCCGCAGAGGGTAGTGATATTGAATATCGCTTTCCCTTGATGGGTGCAATCTAGAACGACTAAAACCATGTCGTATGTGGCCCTGGTGCGCGGAGAACGCAAGCGATGTACCTCTCGAACAGGAAGCTTCTGTTCTTTGAGGTCGTCGGAGATATCACAAGTCGGGATTTTGGACGGAACTCTATGAATAACTACTAGTAGCTTTCGCTCTTCCTCGAGCGAGTGTTTAAAAAAACCCCACTGATTGTCCCGAAGGAACTGACTCACTTTGCAATAATAGGTAATGGTCGCGACTTTCACCTGAATAGCTACAGCGGTACTCACGGCAGAGGTGTAATGAATGCCTGCCGTTTCCAGCAGGCTTGAAATTTCGAGCCAGGACGCATTGTCTTGGATCGTAAAAGGGGGTGGGCGGGGCTTTTTGCACGAAACTGCGGAATCCGCAGCTTCAGGCGAAACGGGTCTAGAGGGCGTGGGTGTCGCCATCGACGTTTAAGATTTTTGAAGGCAAAGTGACTTCACTGTCGGTGGAGGGATTTTGACGCTTATGGCGCGGTCGACGATGCGTGGCTGTGGTGAAGCCATCGTCCGCGAGAGGGTCTTGTTCCATATCGGAGCCTGAATCGGAGTCGGCCCGATCGGACGGAATCTCGAAATTACTCGAGACCTCAATCCTGGCAAAGACTGATGGAGCGGGGTTGGCGTTTGGTACCTCGGTGCGACACTTCTTAGCGTACGCGTCGTAGTCGTCAACGAGATATTTCTCGGCTACGAAGCCACAAAAACGTTGAAGTTCGCCTTCTAAAAGGTATTGGAGGCTATACCGGGCCCAGTGAACGCGGCAAATTTCGGATACTTTCTTCTCGCACGCTGCGAAGCAGCGTGCGGGGAAACCATGTCAGGTCTGTGACCTCTTTAGGTGGCTTCAATCGCCGCCCTTATCAAAGGGCGTGTCTTTTGGCGCCGTCGTGCGCCTTTCAGGCAGTCGTCGTCGCGACTCTCGCGTCCCGCTCCTATTGAGGAGCGGCGGAGAGTCGCGCCTGTGCTGTGTCGGGTGACTGTAGGCAGAGCTTCATGAGGAAGGCGATGCCCGCCTTCTCTTCACTAGATCCGGGCTGCACTCCCTTTTTCGCGGCTGCTTTTTGGATCGCTTCGATCAACTCGCCCTTCGCTTTCGCGAGGTCGGCTTCCTCTTCTTCACTCATACGAGCGGGCTTCTTACTTCGCGGCTGTTTAGCCGGGTCTCTTCGCGGAGGCGGGTCGTTTGCGGGAGCCATGAGGCTGCCCGCGGCCGACTCCTCGACCATCTGTGGGGCCGCGTTCGGGTCCGCCGTGCGCCTGGCGTCACCTGACCTGGCGACGGTCCCTGCTCGGCGGTTTCTTGTCTCCCGCTTGAACACGGGGCAGGCTGTCAAGCTGTTTGCGGGGTGAGCGCCCCCGCAGTTAACGCAGGTGGCAGGCTCGCTCCTCGGACGTTCACATAGGCGTGCGGGGTGGGACCCCCCGCATCGTACTGTAATTCGTGAACTTAGAAATAGATTTTTAAAAAACACTTTTTAGATTACACATTTATTTTCAATTAAATCACTTA
>MU161037.1:0-17542 GCA_015888305.1 Antheraea pernyi
ATTGATGTGATCCGACAATTGCACTTGAGGGTCACTCTAAGTTTAAGGTGTTTAATATCTTAGAACAAATGTCATTTAACATCAGGTAAAATGTGGTGAAAACGCTAAAACTTAATAAAGTATTAAACAAAATCAATATTGAATCTCTAGAACGTTGCTGTGTATATAAAAGTATATACAAATTAAAGTTTATAGAAGTAATTTCTGAATTGGACATGACCTCTGCTCTGCCCATTGGTTAGAATAAAGGTACAATTAAATAAATGAATTAAATTAAATTATACACTCCATTGCATTTTTCATATAACACCAAAAAAGAAATAAAATCACCTTTAAAAAAATATCAAGTTATAAAGAAACTAACAAAATGAACAAGTAAAGATTTAATTTATTTTTATACTCTCAAAAGACGAGAAAAGATGGACATCGAAATTAGTTTAGATGATAAATTTGGTGACTTTTACGTCCCTAAATTTGTTATTTTGAATACTTAAAAACCTAAAACTATAATAGTAGTAGCAAATAACATTAGCTACATAATTAGGTACATAACATGTTTCTTTTAAATAAGCATTAGTTACATCACTGGGGCTATATTTTAAAGATTTATATTTAAATTCAAATGATAAAAAATTCATCATGCATCAAAATAGTTTTAATTTACTTGAAGATATTAAATTTTATAGTTTTTATATTATAAAAACGTTAAGAAATGCTAATAATAACAAATAAAAACTTGAAATATTGTGTCATATGAATTTCACGCTAAATTACCTTACCGTGTAAAAACGATCCCTATTATGTAAGTATTGTAAAGCAATAACATAAATTGCTAACCTATTTTTATCATTGGCAAAGAAGGTGTCGGGCACCCAAATTTTATCTGCGAAGTCTCCAGACAGGGTTAAAACCTCTTCAAGCAATCCGAAGGCCAACCTTTCATCTTTCCAATACTGATTCAAGTAAAGGGTTATTGTATAATTGTATCAGTCCGAATAAAATATATATAAATATATTTATTATTATATAACATAATAATATCATAATAATTTACTGTGATTATAAGTGATAATAATTGTTTTCACATATTAATTTGACTAATTATTATAAGTAATAAAAATAGTTTTTACATATTACTTTGAGTACGTTTGTAGAATTTGAGGTTAGTTGACGGTTGTAGGTTAGTTATATACATCATAAACTAAAATAAATTACAATAATTTCACATTCTTATTTAATGTGTAATAAGTTTATAAATAAATGAATAATATATTTTTATCTTGTTACATCAAATAAGTATAACTTCTAACGCGTGTATATAAGTACACACATACTTTTTTTTTAAATAGCTTTTTTTCAAACTGTTTACGCTATTGAGCTAGCAAGGTCTTAACAGCTTCACCGGACGACTGAGGCGAGCGCTTAAGGCACTCAGCCGATTTTATTTGGGCAACTAGCTCAAAGGTGCACGGCACACTTCGGCTTGACTGATATATGCACTTCGCTTTTAAAAATAGAATGTATGAAATATATATTGCTACTAATTTTAATTAACGTTAATTCTTTATATCCTATAGATATACCAAACCTTTGAAATAGATTTTCCAAAATGTTTATTATATACCTTTCTCAGGTCATTATTTCTACTTAAAAGAATATAAGAACTTATACATTATCGTTCTTGTGTATTTCTTTAAAGTACAGATTTAAATAGGGTATTATACAAGAGTTCTGTTAATTATAATAACATGAGTTACCTACAATAAAATTAAACATTTAAAACTACTTGATCGTAGAGATTGTATTAGAAGATTCGTGTGATTTAGTGGCGGTAAGAATATCGATTTAGATTTTATTGAAGTATGATTCAAAATGTGCAAACACAGAATTTATAAAAAGCATGACAACTATTAAAAAGTGTCATGAATCCTACAAGTATATTATCATGCAATTATCTTACCATATTTACTTCTGAAATTGCATCAAAACTGGCTATAGTTAAATCCATTCCAACATACAACGGGTCTCCTGTGAAATGTTAACATTTTATGAGAAGATTGCAACAAAGTCCCACGATATATGCATCGCAAAGAACCGCTGACGAATCAGAACGTATTTACTGAGTAAACTCAATATGAAATATCCATGGTCGAAGGCTCGCAATAACGTTATATTTCGGAGCCGGGGCGACTCGAGCGTGTGGTTTTCTCGAGTGCATACATCGTGGATGCTTGCATCGTACAAGCTTGTGTAAGCATAGATCTCTGTATATTAAAATTAGATTTTAATTTGCTTCTACCTTATGACCTATATATTTGCAATGCTAGTAAAGATATGGAGCATGGTAGAGTATTTATAACAGGCTGATACAACTGTACAATAGAGATTATTCATGTTAGCAAGTAGATCACGGTATAACTACGATCATTACACAGGTCAACAAATTTTTTTTTTTTGGTTTCTGTTCTCATGTTTAAATTCTGATTCTAGACATTGAAAAACACTTAAACATTCATATTTAGCTCATAAAGTTTGCTTTGGTCTGATTTACGACGATAAGTATGATCTAATTTATTTCATAAACAAAAGATTACTACTACATCTGAACGAATTTAAAGACAACATGGGGGCCTACTCCGAGGAACAAGGAGAACGTTTTCACCAAGACGTGATGGACTTTGAACGGCGATATCAAGGGCAGTACAACGAGAATATGATGGGAGATTACATTTGGGGTTTAATACGAGAGAGCTCATACGTGCATAAAAGAAATACGAAAAATATTCACTTTTAGACATTCGTTTCTTGTTATTTTACATCTATATGTTATTGTTTATCACAAATCTTGAATAAAAAAGACTCTTGTATCTAAAACAATGTTTTCTAATTATAATTTACAGTGGAAGAGTAGAAAAAAATATAAAAATCAATAAGTTTTGTCGTAAAATTGTTCTAGTTTGTACAAAAGCAAACTTTAATCGGACAAAAAATTTTCCTTATTTTTGTCGTAGGAGAAACCAAAATTTAACATTTAGAAGTTAGACCCCAAAAATCGTGTTGACCGGTTTTATTATTATTTTTTTCTCGAACTGACTACGCTGTTGACCTGGCAGGGTCTTCACAGCTTCACCGGACTAAGTGTTGACCGGTATTATGAATAAACATTAGCCGTTATTATAGATATAATAATATATTAGCTGTATTGGTTAGTAGTGTAATTGTATTGTTTAGGTTATTCAAAGAACTTTTACGTTACACTGAATTCTATGTTCACCGAATAGTTATTATTGAGTTATCATCGAATAGTTTTAAATATATATTTCTATATATCATTAAACACTATGGTTTTTTTTTAAATTGATGCAAAAAAATGCATTTTTCGTTTTCCAAATTCCGTTTGTTACTGTACTCAGTTACAGTAGTTCAGTAGACTTTATAAACTCATATATCTTTAGGCTATAATTTCTTGGGTGAGAGTAACACTAATCTGCGCTGATTGTGTAATTAGTTAGTATTGGTCTCTTAACATTGTGTTAAAATTCACTATTAAAAGTGTCTGTTTTTCAATCTACCAAGTACTTACCACCAACATTTTTACCTGAGTTATTCGAATAACAGACTCTCCTCTAAGCAACTACAGCTTTTGTATTTTACGTAACAATATTCAAACAAATACGGGTGTAAGTACAAAATTAATAGATATTTTAATTGAGGAGTAACAAATCAAAATGTATCAACCCCGTACACCCAACAATATGCTTTGAAACGGATCTTAAATATTTTGTAAACCTTTTTAGTAGTATTCAAATAAGACTGTGCATTCATTGTTTGATTTTTTTTAAATTATGAAAGCTAGTCATGCATTTGTAGAAATTCGACCATAATACGTAGTCCGGTGAAGCTGTGAAGACCCTGTCGGGTCAATAGCGTAGTCAGTTCGAGGAAAAAGAAGACCATAATAATGAGTAAAGACGTTTTATTTATCTGTTAATATATAGATATTATAATCTGTATTCCACAAATGATTATATGAAGCGTTAAGAATGACATACAGAGATTTATAAATAAAGGCCGAAACCTCAATTTCGAAAGTTACGTAAACGGAATTAATACGCTTTGATTTGTTATGTACTCATTATTTAAGTAAACTAGAACTTACCACCGAAATTGGGTCTAAGTCTTATATCGTAACCGTCAAGAATACGCGATACGGTATGCGTAACGTTCTCCAAGCGATCAGCAGCTGCGACGCGCTCGCTTCTGTACCCAATGTAAAAATAATATAGAGTAAAACCATTCAAAATTGATCTAAATTTGATAACAAAATATTTAGATTCTGGTTTTGTATAAAGTATTTCAAACTAATATATTCATTGTGGTTGTCTAATGTGTTTTCATCAATAGTGACATAATCTATACTGCCGCATGAGACACAGGATTATCTCGTTTAGGTGGCAGAGGTGTATGTGTAAAGAAATAACTTTCAATATAGTATTAGATATTTTCTAGATTATATCTTTAAACTATATGGTTTTGTATTATGTATGGTCGGTGAATAAATATTATTATTATCATCATGTACATGAGGGGTACTCAAACGGTCGATCACGATTGACAGGTTGATTGCGAGTACTTTTTGAGTCGATCTCGAGAAAAACTTGCCGTTATAGAACTATTTACAAATTTTGTTTTAGTAGATCGGTAACTAGAACAAAATGTAATGAATGAAATGTGCGAGTACTTTTTGAGTCGATCTCGAGAAAAAATCGCCGATACAAAACTATTCACAGATTTTGTTTTAGTAAGTAGGTAATTAGAACAAAATGTAATGAAAAACCAACTAAAATTTAATTGATCCACAATTGGGCCAGAAAAACCCCCTTATCACTCTTTTACCGTTTTTAGCTGGAGTTACCTACACGAAAATCCTGTATCATACGTACTTGTCATCATGTACATGAGGGGTGTTCAAACGGTCGATCACGATTGACAGGTTGATTGCGAGTACTTTTTGAATCGATCTCGAGAAAAAATCGCCGATACAAAACTATTCACAGATTTTGTTTTAGTAGGTCGGTAATTAGAACAAAATGTAATTAAAAACCAACTAAAATGTAATTGATCCACAATTGGACCAGAAAAACCCCCTTATCACTCTTTTACCGTTTTTAGCGGGAGTCACCTACACGAAAATCCTGTATGATACGTTCTTGCTACCTTTCAGAGTCGACCAATCGAAGTCGAACAATATTGAGGTTTTTTTATATTATCGGAGGCAAACAAACAGACGTGTCACCTGATGATAAGTGATCACTGCCGTCCATAGACGCCAGAAACACCGGGGGAGCTACAAGTGCGTTGCCGGCCTTTTAAAGAAGTGTGAAGGTGGATCGCCAGCAGTTTAAATTTAAGCACCCCTGATCTAAATACTATAGGACTTACTGTATCCGACCGTCATGCTAACGAATATTATAAATGAGAATGTCTGTTTGTTTGTTTATTATTTAGTTTTGCATAGACATTGCCAGGATTTCGTAGCTGGACCGGGGAGGATGGGTCGGGGGACCCATCTTCCCATTGCACAGGTCCGGCGGAAGGAGGAGACGGCCGGTGTGTACCCGGCTGTCTCCTAACAAGACGGGGCCCGGCGGCGGCGCTTTCGCTACTGGGCCAACCACTGGGGCGGCACGATGAAGTCTATAGAGATCTCGTGCCGCCCCAACTATAGCGGCAGACGTACACCGTAGGGTTTTAGTCCGTGCGACTCGGACATAACCTACCCTCTCCCCCGGGAGGGTGGCGTATCCATAAGGGATTTCCCCACGTTACAAAAAAAAAAGGAGTACAGAAAAAGACGATAGAGTAATTTTTATACAGAAAATAAGTAGTGTCCAAGGGATTAGCGAAAATCAACGTAACGCAAGCGAAGCCATAGGCAATCGCTACTAGTACAGCACTTGACATTAGGGTCACTTAGACGTGTCACATTTGGAGATCAACCGATATACATTCAGCAGGGTGATAGGGTATTCCTACCCTAATGGATCTTTACAAACATATAAATTGTAATAACCCCGTCACGGTGACTCCCTTTTTGTCTCGTTTATGGCTTACCCAGTGTATATCCAAATAAAAGGTTTGCCGGCCGACATGACAGCGACGATCAGAACACAACTGTGTTTTATTACTTATCTTTTAATTAACTAAATTTATAAAAGAATACCTGACTCTGACATATCAAGGAACAGCCTAAACAATCTTAGGTTAGGGCTGTGAAACTTTGAAGTTCCTTTTACACTGTACATGAGTACCAATGAAGTACTTTTGGAAATATAATCCCTAAGGTGGTAAAAATGGTGAATCGGTCCTTTTTCGTCAGTCAGTTATTTTGTATATATAGATATAAAATAGACTCGAAAACAATTACAGCATAAAAAAACGCATGCGAAACCGCGGGAAAGTGCTAGTTTCATGTAAAAATACCTAAATCAAGATTTTTCAGTGCACTCCTAATTCATATTATTGTCGAAGTCACAAATCTATGTGACAGACGGCTTGAATATTAGCTGGTTTAATACATATTCTTTCTTATTTATAGATCATTATTTACAGGATATCCAAAAATATCAGTCTTTTACGATTGCCTAACTTTTGCTCGCAGCTTCGCTCGCCTTAATGTAGATTTAAGCCATCTCTCAGGGACAGTTTTTTTTAATGCATCTTGCTACTATTTACTTCTGATATTATTTTGTAACGATCGGTTTAGTAGTAAAGAACTGAAAGCGTAACAAACAAGCAAACTTTTATTCACATTTATAATATCAGTTAGAATATTTTGTACGACATATTACAAAACGTGTATGAACAACGCCTATAGAAAATGAATTAAATTCAGTTGAGGTAACAGTAATTTGAATGAGATTTGTATGCAAAGCTTCAATTGAATAGTCATTTAGGACGGGTGTCTCCTAAATCCACCTTTAAATTAACTTGTGATAGACCTGTCGCAAGTATTCTTTGTTTTAATGGAAAGCGATTTTTTAAATTATGTATATTTAATTTTACTTAACGTTAAACGTCATGTCCAAAGAATTATAATACACCAGCTTCTGCCCCCGACTTCGCCTGCGTGGAATAGTTACTTTGGGCTAACGCCAACACGCAGTGGAAGATCTCAAAAGGAAATACACCCCGATTTTAACACATTCTTCTTTGGTGCGCAGCTCCGATTGGTCTTAACGTTATGCGTTAACCATTAACCATTTAGTTAGGCCATTAACGTTAATAGCCTTCCTCGATAAATGACTTATATAATATCACTGATAGTATTTTTGAAATAGGACCAATAAGATTAGCGCTTTCAATCAAACAAACAAACCATCCAGCTTTATAATATTAGTATAGATTAAAATTAGAAATAAGACGGATTCAAACGCCATAGTGTTTATAAATTTGCATATAAAAGAAAACCTAAACCAATGATCACTACAGGAATGAATTAATACCATTTTAATATTGCCTTCTATTAATAAATGCCTAAATAGGGAAAGTCCGAATACCTTTCACCCAATCCTTTATGTTTAAATATCCTATAGGTACTTGAGATAAAATTTTACACCAAATCTGATATATGGTTTGGGGTATAAGGGGTGTCGAATAACATCATAAGACTTGAGACACCCAAGCCAACCTCACCTGCACGTGGTGCACCCTGCTGAATATCGAACGAGGCAATGGCGAAAGCGGGGTGGTAGGGTTTTACAGCCTGATTGGGTTCTGCGGGTCGCGTTTCGCGATCAGCCTGTGCATATCCAGCTTTTTGCAGGTCGGCATGACAGCGGCAACCGGCTGTCACATGGTGTTCGCCATTGTTTTTGGATTGTACTGTGCTTACCATCGGACATAGTCCAGTCATTTTGCCGTGCTACTATAAATATATATATATGATTATGTAATCATAACGAAAAAAATTATTTATTTAACATATAATCAATTAAAAAGTACAATAGATAAGAATAATAATAATTAGTTCACTAGAACCAATGGCGAAGCCTCATTTATTTTAAACTATAAAACAATTTATATCTGAGTTTATTTTGTTATTTATAACAGCCGATGCTCTAAAGAGACGTAAATGTATATATATATATATATATATATACGAGTACACACGTGTACATTGATTATGTAATCATAATGAAAAAAATGATTTATTTAACATATAATCAATTAGAAAATACAATAGATAAGAATAATAATAATTAGTTCACTAGAACCAATGGCGAAGCCTCATTTATTTTAAACTATAAAACAATTTATATCTGAGTTTATTTTGTTATTTATAACAGCCGATGCTCTAAAGAGACGTCAAAGTATTTAATGTAATTAGGAATTTAGCAAATATCTCTGTAGTGCCTTTGAATTTGCTAAAAAGTCTATTTTTGACAGACGATGACGTAAATAAGAGAACTTATTTAAATTTATTAGTCTACAGATTCTGTAACTATGTTCAATGGGTAGTCAAAACTACCTTTACTAAACTCCAAACACATTGTACTATGTCTATCTTCTAGATGTTATACAAAGATTATTGACTTGAAATCTTAATACCTCCCTAAAGATGACAAGAAAGATATAAAGATATGGTTATAAGTCATCAAGGGAGTTCTATCAAAATGTCGTTAGTAAAAATCCTCAAGCAATATTTTGCCATTCAATTTGTATAATAGCTACGATGGGATGAAATATAAACCTACGTTATACAAATTCAATTTGAAGAGTGTAAGAGAAAAAAGATAATGAAGTAAAACATTTACAGCATTCGCTTCGAAATGAATACGTATTGAACCGAAGATTTGTAACTCCGATTCGGATGATTAACTAATTTGTAAATATCAGTTGATGATATGTCTAAATACATACTACTATTTTTTCAGTGAAGTATATATTATTATTTAACCCATATATCAATAAGATATCCATTGTTCTGATAAATGAACACCTAAGGAATCCTAGGTGCCATATCTCATATCTCACTTTATATTAGATATTAATTGAATTCCGTTTTCACTTTTATATTAGAATAACTGTAAAAACTACACAATGATGTTGATAAAATCGTTTTGTATTTATGAAATGAATTTCCATTTTTTTTTAATTAAATAACAATATTTATATATTATTATATAATATTTAGATTGCATAGTTTTTGAGTACCTAATCAGTATTATATAAAAATATAAATTGTATAGTCCACTTTAAATAGGTAGCAACAAACGAGGGAACTTGTGTCCCGAAGTCCGGTCAACCTTGTGCCGTCGGAATGCCTTTGGGAGCATCGCAACTATGTCTAGAAACGTGTAGTAAATATTCATATACATTATTATGAAATATACTGAATAATTTACTTCTATCATCTATTAAACTAATTATATACATACTATAAAATTACAACTATAATATTCATAAATTTAATATAATTTTTAGCATTAATTATCATCTAGAAATCAAAATTTAAATCAGAACATATTGTAAGATTTTAATTTTGTATAGTTTGAGAACCCATTTGAGAATTGTTTCCAAACCAATTGTTTGAGAAAATTATTTCTTTCAATTCTTCATATTCAAGAACTAAATAGAAAGATTGAACTGTAGGTATTGTATATATGATTTGTACCTATAATTGTAAAAATGGTTTTTTTTCATCGTATTCGTTATAATTTCATATAGTTACACTATAATAATAAAATATAAAAGAAATAATTATTTAGTGTTTCCTAGGTTTCCGTAATAAAGAACAGACTTTTAATAAAAGTTAATTCATAACTAGTAAAATGCTCACTAAACATAATGTATTAATTTTAAAATGAGGTTAACATTTGTTTTGTTTCATATACAAATAGGAATGATTAAACTTACTGTGCTTGGACGAAAGTAAGGACGAGTGACGATATAAGAATTCGCGCGAGAGTATGCGCGTGCAAGCGACGACAAAACGTGCGACGCGCGCTCATCGCGCGGCCGTGGCGCGAGCGCGCGTTACACCGCGCATCGCGCGATCACCTCAACTCTTCTGCTCGCGCCGCTACCAGCCGTTTCTCACATAACAACTTCATAGTCCAGACCAAATTTATTAATATTTTTTAATACATAACAAAATATTAATAAACGATCGAAAGTATAGCGAAAGTTATCGCGATCTCGATCTGTGATATTTCGTGGCTAGCGGCAGGAGCGACCGTAGCGGGAGCGGCGTACCGAGTGGCGTCGCGCGTGCGCTTTCCACCGTGAATCTCGCATGCTCGTCTTACTGCGATCTTAAGTTCGTAGCGTGAGGTCAAAACTAGTTAGCAGCATCTCATCAATGTTAAAAGTGGATTTCTATATAATCGTAAAATGCGCTCAAACTTTCGGTGCATATAGATATAGTGGTAGGAATTTTCTTATGGCTCAACTAGATATTATTTAAGTAATAATCTACCGTCCCCTAATTGCCTATTTAGCTAGCACAAAGCCATAGCAGACACAGTTAAGTATCTACTTCAACATGCCAAATATAGATTATTTACAACTTGTGGCTTCTTTAAATCAACGACAGTGCTGCTGGCTCTGTATATAATAATGCTAAAACTTCGTATAAGTAAGTCTAAAAAGAAGAGCGCACGTTTTGCTTTACATTATGACCGGTGCTATATTTGAATATTTTATGTTAACTCGATATTTAAGCATTACTGCTATCGTTTTTCTCTTACGAAATACATAATTAGAGGCCCGGCATTACTAGATAAACAGTACTAATTGCAAAAGTATGAACAAACCTTTTGAATATTTGTAACTTATTTATAATTATTACATACAAAATTATTTATATAATATGAATTTTAACTCAGCCAACTCACTAATTCAGAAGAAACCCTTTTGTGGTAGGATTCCAGGACCGTCAAACCGCTTTTTAAGCTCAAGTTGTGACCAGGCTTCTGACCTCCATAACTTCATTATAAACGACATTGGGTTTTTCAGGAAATTAGATACGAAAATTCAAAAACAAGAGTTGATCCTGAGTTATTACAATTTTTATTTTGAAAACAACATCCTAAGGAAAATGCATAAAAAGTTCGAATTGTATCACTATATGTTGGTAAAACTAAGATATGTGGAATTAGTATGGTATTTTTCAGCAAGGTATTAAGGGTTTTCTGGATCATCAATTAAGATCAATCAAGCACCTACAAGTGTGTTCCGACTGCTGCATTTGAGCGCCCCTCAACATCATGTGAGATCGTCGTCAAATAATAAAATCTATGCTGAATTAAAAAATTACTTGGTCACCAAGTCCATTTTTTGCTTCGAGAAGAGACTTTTGTCTAGCAGTGGTGTAGTTTGTACTAGTATGTTGTATCTTGCAATACAACTATAAGTACTCTAAAATATTGCAATACGATGGAACACATGTTACACGGGTCACAGAATAGGAAAGTGGCACACGGTGTCAGCAAACGCGTCGGTGCGACTCCCGGAAGTTATTTGCCGAGGCGGGCGAATCATCCGCCCGCTGCAATCTGCAGCCGTCACTGTATTCTGCAAATGATAACTATTACAACTTGCATAACCAATCTACTATTTACTTATTCTCACTGTTTTTTTTTTCGAACTACTACGCTATTGATCCTCAATGTCTTAACGACTTCACCGGACTACTAAGGCGAGCGCTTAAGGAACTCAGCCGATTTTATTTGTGCAACAAGCTCAAGAATGCACGACACACCTCGGCTTGTGCTGTTACATGTTGTGATACATGCAATTCGCGACCTATCTGAGCTAATCTAAGCTAAGCTTAGATATAGTAGTTGTTGAAACATATATGTGTACCAAGCATGTATGTACCTCAACAACTCTTATATATATTTCGTATCGGATAATTTTCTATTTCAGTTTTATAAGGAAAAAAAATAAAACCCTTCCACTTTCATGTGTATGCGTGTATGCGTCCACAGGAGGTGGAGATTTTTTGTCTCTGTATCGCGCGAGCAGCGCACTCGAGGGCTCTCCAGGCCGACGGAACGGACCTAGACTTGAGCCGCTACCGCGGGGGGTTTAATCTGGTGTGCGGGAGCGAAATTTACCCCCAGACCACCTCTTATTCTCACTGTTTTCTTTATAGTATTATGAATATTAAGTTTATTTATTATTCTTCCGTTTCTTGTGAAACGTGAATACAATCCTAATTAATATAATTAATACAAATTCGAATTTGTTTGTTTATTGCTACCTTTTCGCGCCTTAGCCAGCCATCCACGCAGTCATTTAATGTTGTATACATGTAATCAGGGGTACAGAAAAGAACATAGGGTAAGCCAGAAAAAAATACTATTCCCAAGAGTTAGTTTAAAGATACAGTAACGCGAGCAAAGCCTCGGAATAAATCTAGTTCTTACATATTATGAAAAACATTATTTCTTTATTTGTGCGTTTGTCCGTTGAAACCCTCGGAACCGATTTACATGATTCTAAACATATGTACAATTTCAGGCCAGGTTTTATTATATTATTATGTTGCATTAGATAATATACGGAACAGGTTATGAGACTAAAACTAAATTAAGTCGATACAAAATGACTACCTGTAATTTGCAATACATTATCTTAACAAAATCATTTAACAATGAATAAAAAATGCAGTAGATTTAAAACATGCAGTAGATCATTGTTTAGAATACCTGTTAATAAAAATTCTCAGTACTATAAATATAACTTTAATATTCAATTACGATTGTGGCTTTTATGTAATAAAACAAACTAAACATTAATCTCAACAATTTCTAACTCATAATTAAATGTACTAGCTCTTTATAGCATTCAATTTATTACCACGGTTTAGATATAAATTTTAAGTACATAAAGGTCCTCCAATCAATATTTACATGGAAAATAAACAATGTTATGTTTAAAAAGCTTTATAAAAAATACCTCAAATATTATTTTATAATTCATGTGAGCGGAACCACTTTCACAACTAGTACGTTACAATATGATTTTATAACGTGGTAATTCGGGTGACCCAAAAAAGTCAATAATTTTTTTTAACATTATACTCTGAAAAATACGTTGGCAGATACCTCAAAAAATTATCTCTAAGTATCTTATCTTAATTTAAATAGGAAAGTCTTCCGTCTCTCAGTTTTTTATTTTATTCCTTATTATTATTATAAAGAAAAATTCATATCTCGGTATTCACTATTTGAAAAAAATACGTCCTCTTATATATTTGTAGGAAATTGAATATTCTACAAATAAGGTCTCTTAATTTTTTTTGTAAACCTCACCGTTTAAATGTTATTAAAGGTTTAAGTTTGATTATTTTGATAAATTGTTAGAAATCTTTTTTGTAGAAAATTCAATTTCCTACAAATATATGCGACGAGATATTTTTGCAAATAGTGAATAACGAGATATGAATTTTTCTTTCTAATAATAAAAAAGAAATAAAAAACTGAGAGGCGGAAAACTTTCCTATAAAAATTAAGAGCTCATACACGGAGAGAATTTTTTGAGGTATCTACCAACCTATTTTTCAGAGTATAAAATAAAAAAAATAATAGTCGATTTTTTTGGTCCACTCTAACCGGTATAACATGACATGTGTTACATAACATATTCGTATGTATGTATACCTTTCTTATAAGAAAACACAAAAGAGAATGCTTATTATAGGATAGTTCATTATGTGAATAATTTTGATGTCTGGAACTAACACGTCTCACTGTGCATCCGTCAAAAATGAACGTAGCTATTTCTTTTTTATCGTAGCACGGCAAAGTGACTGTACTGTGCCTGATGGTGAGCACAGTATAATCTAAAAACAATGGCGACTACCGAGAGAACCGCTATCCCTCACCAGTCGCCGCTGTCATGCCGACCTGCATAAATGTCTCTTAACGTTACGCTTGAACGACCCCATATTATAGGAAGGAGGGAACACACTATAATGTTTTTCAAACATAGTCGATGCTGTAGTGCCATGCTGCATCTCGGAGAACAAAATCGTTCACAAAGGGTGAGGCCAATTATATCGCCGATGTTCGAGTTTTAATACACAATACAATCCTACGGTTTGATTAATCGCTGTGTTTATAATTGAAATTTCACGCGGACGTAGTTGCGGGTACAGCTTGTAGATATATAATAATTATTATTTTGACCCTGATGGCATGAATACGTCATTGATTGTTTTATGAGACTAGTAACTTTCATCTCTATACACAAGTAGTATATGTATTTCATAAATATTATTGATTAGTTAAGTTTCAGAATTCACTTTTAAGGATATGAATGATTATTTATTACTATTTGTCGTCATTTCGATGTTTCGATCAGTCGGTGACGATTTATTACTTTTATTAATACATCTGTATAACCTTTTTCCAATCAAATAAATATTTATACAAACGAAAAAGCAAACAACGGGTAATGGATTGAATATTGTTCATGATTGTGGAATGTTTGACTGGCACTGATATATGCCAACATTAACGGACACTTTTGTGTCACACGGAGATTATTTTTTGTGATTTAAAATTGTTCATTGTTATTTTGGTGTTGTTTTCTTCATAAAACCATAGAATATTGGAGGTTCGATCCATCACTGAGGACAACCTTTTTTTTCTTATTAACGTGGGGAAATCCTTTATGGATACGCCACCCTCTCGGGGGAGAGAGTGGGTTATGTCCGACTCGCATAGACTAAAACCACACGGTGTACCGTCCGCCGCATGGTAGGGGCGGCCAGGGATCGAACCTGCTGTCTACCTGAGAAACCGCCCTGGCAAGTGAACGCCAGGCTTCGTCCTACTATAGAAAGACTACTGAGTACACAACCAGTCGTCTCCCCTCGTCGGCCTCACCTGTGCAATGAGGAGATGGGTCCCCCGACCCATCTCCTCAGGTTCGGCTCGGATCACTGAGGACAACCTGCCTTATCGAAGTCCGACTAAATTATGAGCAAGATTAACGTCAACTTCAGGAAATGGCCTTTTCGATTAAATTATTTAAGTCATTGCTGATTAGCAATAGTTTAAAAATAACAATTTAGAAAAATATATTCAACAAAATGAGTACGTCCGTAGTGAACAAAAGACAGTGGCGATGACCAACATTGATGAAAGAATGACACTAAAGTATTAATTCTAAATGGAAATGTTAATTTATTGCTCCCTTATAGAAATAATTACTAACATCACTTGGTTACTAAATTACTAACATCATCATAACTGGTACATAATACCTAGAGAAGAATTGCTGCTTAATTTAATATTAAATAGAATATTATATATGAGTTACAAATCTATATAAATATATAATAGAATGACAGACTGACATATAAACGCACAACGAAAACGTGCACTTACTTACTTGTACACTTTAGGTAATTAAAAGGATTTTTGGAAACCTCCTGCGGTGGTAAAAAAGCGTATGTAAATTTGTATGAAAATATGTATCCGTTTGTCACTAAGTCAGTTATCTTTTATATATCACTGCATATTATAAAACAAAGTTGCCACGTCTGTTTGTATGTCTGTTTGTTCGCAATGAACTCTAAAACTACTGAACGGATGTTCATGCTGTTTTCACCAGTAGATAAAGTTGTTCATGAGGAAGATTTAGATATATAATTGTCAAGGTTTTTTTTATTAACAGGGCGGGATAACGTCCGCCGGGCCCTTTAGTTTAAATATAAAATAAACAGTCGAGAATCATTATTTCATAAAAAAAAACACGTGCGACGTCCCGGGAAATTACTAGTTAATTGTAAAATTTATCAGAGAATACGAATTTACTATATTTAAAAGTGTCTAAACTTTTTTTAGGTTAACAGTATTCTAAAATATAATAACATGATACAATATATCACCGTGAAGATACAAGGCGTGAAAGTTAAAGATCGTAACTCTCACTATAAGTAACAAATAAAAACACAAAAGCAACGTGACCTCTAAAGATATCGTAAGCATGTTCCATTTGTGGGGGATTGAAAAATGTTTGGTGTATAAATAGAGTAGTGGTTTGTTGAGCCGCGAGATCGGAGTAGGTAATGAAGGTGATTTAAAAGAGACGTGCGGTATACACTCACAGCGTTTGTCCCCTACTATTTATTTCACAGAACCAGTTGTGTTTAGATTTTCTATAACAAATGATATCAATATTGACTCGAATGAATCTATAAAAGGAAAAATAACAAATTTCTTCTTTTCATAACCTTATTGGTCTTATAATTTAACCACAACCCCACCTCATATTAAATGACGATCTAACCCAAGATGACAATACATTATGTATAGAAGAAAATATTACCTATGTTTAAACAATAATGCCCAAACACGGAGCCATGACAATGAATACGATTCGATATCAGAGAGGTTAGCAAATATATTTTTATATCCCGGTAATATAGAATAATAAGACTAGTAAAATATAAGCGGCACCGAACCAGGGAAACCACAAGTACTCATGTGAATTAACTTTACATTTCTGACCCATATGGACATATGGCATCCTACTTTAAGGCACAGCCAGGAATTAATAACATTGATATATTAGAACGACTCCAATTCAGAACAATACTCTTTATGCTGAGCAATCCATACTTAATCAATAATATATACATGGGCACTTATCAAATGGAATATATACACATACACACATATACATGGATCTAAACATCAGAACTATCAAACTGGAAATTCCTGAATTCAGTTAAAAATACCAAAGTAGTAATTTGACCAATTAATGAGATTCAATGTTTCATATCTGAAATAAATAAAGTCAAGCAACATTTATATCTTGAGAAAGTAAAAACAAAGGGACTCTATATCATATATATTAATACGTGAAGCCTAAACTTTGTATCCCTTTTTAACGGAATTGGGCGAACGGATGAACGTGAAATTTGGCATAGTTAAAGTTTATAAGGAGGAGAAGTGCAGAAAGCTATTTATTTTATATAAAATGCATTAGAAGTAGATTAAATTAATTAAAATATGCATTACTCACACTACTGCTTCAATTTTACACAACATATACACACATGTAAATAAAAAAGACATTTTGACATCTGTCAATAAAGGACTTCAAAAGAGGTTGTGTTAAAGTAAAAACAAAGGGACTCTATATCATATATATTAATACGTGAAGCCTAAACTTTGTATCCCTTTTTAACGGAATTGGACGAACGGATGAACGTGTTTGGCATAGTTAAAGTTTATATGGAGGAAAAGTGCAGAAAGCTATTTATTTTATATAAAATGCATTAGAAGTACATTAAATTAATTAAAATATCCATTACTCACACCACTGCTTCAATTTTACACAACATATACACACATGTAAATAAAAAAAGACATTTTGACATCTGTCAAAAAAGAAAGTAAAAACAAAGGGACTCTATATCATATATATTAATACGTGAAGCCTAAACTTTGTATCCCTTTTTAACGGAATTGGGCGTACGGATGAACGTGAAATTTGGCATAGTTAAAGTTTATATGGA
>MU161037.1:30448-41018 GCA_015888305.1 Antheraea pernyi
ACAATGCAAGCACTGTTACTTCACGTCGGTTTTCTATGAGAGGGTGGTACTACCCCGGACGAGCCGACCGATTCATGCTGAAACCAGTAATCGTTTCAGCGTGGCTCTACCACCATTAAAATGTCGTCGTTGTCGACCAGTCTTCGGACGATCGCGAGGTTCATTTTTTACGTCGAAATTCCCAGAACGGAAGCGAGCAAACCAATAACAGTTGTTGCGTTGGTTTGTAGTGTTAACTCCGTAAACGTTGTTGATGTTACGTGCTGTTTGTGCCGCGTTGCTGCCACGACGGTACTCATATTCCATAATTACTCGAATTTTTAACGTACCCATGATGACAAAAAAGATTGAAATACGATGAAAATTGTAACACTAATCAATAAACAAATGACTACTTTTAGAAAAAGAATTCCATGTTTTTAAAATAAAATTAATTAGAAATTAGAATTCTTAGCCAAACAAAAATTATTTTGGTTTGAAATGGCCAGTACTGCAGAACGGCAATTTCATAGGTTAGACCTAGGTAAAGACCTATTATATATATAATATAATATGCGCATATGTTTGACTTTTGTGTGATCACCAAATTGTTCATTTTGTCTCTGGGTGGTAAATAATATATGTGCGCATTATACATCAGTCGTAAATTTCTTTTTTCGAAGCCCACAGCCATTTTTTCTTTTAATGAAAAGAGGCTAAAAGGAACCACTTATTTCTTATTAAATAACACGTGCCAAAATACGATCTTTATTTATTCTTTAGTAATCATGTAAAATTATGTTTCAAAATAATGTTAAAAAGATTTGATGCAAATATTCTCATATAAAAACTTAGATTTTCCTGAAATATAAACAATTTTGTAAAATAAATGAATTAAATTAAAATCGTTACATTTTTTTATACTACGACGGTAACAAACAAGCATTGAGGGCCGCCTGATTTAAAGCGGTCACCGCAGCCTATGGACGCTTGTAACATCAGAAGCGTTACATACGCGTTGCCGACCCTTAAGTAACCTATTTATTTTCCCCTTGAAGCACCCCATACTTTAAATATAAATTGTCTATTTAATGTGAAATTTCCACAAAAACATGATTTTACCGAGAAATAAATTTGAATTGTCTTACTAAATGTTTAGTTTATAAAAGAAAAAAATAATTCTTCGCGTTTTTTCATCAAAAGGAAGCTTTTCGGCAGCGTTGGAGAAAAAGTAACTTTTAACCAGTGTAATGTATACCAACTCTTCAGTAACCTATTATTATACGTTGGATAAACTATAATATTTCGGAGTTATATGGCAATGTGGCCACATATAATTTATATTTATACACATATTTTAACCCTACAATAAAATATGTATTGCCCGGATCGCTCTCTACGTAAGCGAATTGACACTTTTAATCCGAGAAAAGTAAAACACTATAGTTCATCTTAATACAAACTGTAAACCATCCGATAGTTTAGACCTCGACGTCATATAGCTTTTACAAACTGTACACATATGAACACGGAACCACGGAATATTTTCGGTTGGATATTATAGCGGAAGCTGTCCTAATTTATCATCACGAAAATACGAAATAAACATCCGTTAACTCATAATATTTATTGTAATTGTTTTACTGGTTGCAGAAGCCGGTTTTGATTCATATTTTTTATATAATTTGAATGCGTAGGATTCTTATTAAATAACCAATAGGAGCGGAGCACAAATGAAAAATGTTTCGAAATCGGTTTTTTTTCCTCTTGAGAGCTTCCACTGCGTGTTAGCGTTAGCCCAAAGTAACTATTCCACGCGAACAAAGTCGCGGGCAGAGGCCAGTGAATTATATAGAAATATTAGATAATTATAATTATGTATACTAAAATATTCATAATGAAGTACTAAAGTCGTATGTGTTATGGAATATCTCAAATCCTATCGTAATATTATTTAAAAAGCTAGAATTCACACATTTCATAATGCAATGAATTATATAGAAATCATTACATAGTATAAAACAAAGTCCCCACCGCGTCTGTCTGTCTGTCTGTTCGCGATAAACTCAAAAACTACTGAATGGATTTTCAAGCGGTTTTCACCAGTCGATAAAGTGATTAATGAGGAACGTTTTGGTATAATTTCTATAGGATTATCTTTATATTCAGGGTGGGACAGCGTCTGCCGGGCCCGCTAGTATTAAATAATTATAATTATGTATACTTTGTCCTAAATGTTCGCGGCGGTTTAACATCATCTTTATAAATACATACAATGAGATAAAGCTTGCGAAAGATATATAAATTCTTTTCTTTCTTTCATTTACTTTTGGCAACCTATCTCGTAGATTATTGCCCGTATAATAATCGTTATTGCCCGTATTCTCATTATATTAGATTAATTTTCTTTTATTTATTTTAATTTTTCCTACTAATCATATAAAATTCTTGCTTCAAATCTCAAATTACTTTCAGATGTAATGTTTTTGTTGTTTTTTCTGCCTCCATCATGTTAACGTATGACAGCTAACAATTATTACAATATCTATTAATGATTTGCTACTATATTTCAAATTTTGTTTGAGTTTGCTTACGGAATTAATTTTCTTAATGTATAATATTAAGTAAACTCAGTGAATATCTTAATTTCATTTTGTAACCCTAACTGTTAGCTCATTGTCAGACTAAGCATGCAGTCTACACCTCTAATTACGATGACACTTACCGAGGTGTCTAATACAACAGATATAGAAAGAAGCCTATTAAGCATATTAAGAGAGATTCATAACAATCTGCAAATAACATTGTTATCTTAAGTTCAAATTCTTTGAGTCCGGATTGTACACTGCGTTATTAGAAGAGCGATCGAGGCCCGAGTTGACAATTTGGCACATTTTGTAACAAGCAAGGAGCACTTGTCACCTCAAGAACCCTCCGCGTCGCCAATGAAGCTTCGAAATCAACGTTTTTGTCACAGGGGAAAAAATTAAAACTCGCCTTTCACAAACAAATTCGTTATCTTTCGTACGTACTACATTCGCTAATTAGGAAATAATAATTCATCAAATACATCTTCGGATGAAAGTAAAGGGGAAATCAATCACTACCACGGTAATTACGTATACGATAGAGTCCAGTGATGAAATACGAGAGAGATTTCATAACATTACCTCTAGGTAAGTAAATATCTATACTTTATCAAAATTAATAGTTTGTCCTAAATGTTCGCGGCGGTTTAACATCATCTTTATAAATACATACAATGAGATAAAGCTTGCGAAAGATATATAAATTCTTTTCTTTCTTTCATTTACTTTTGGCAACCTATCTCGTAGATTATTGCCCGTATAATAATCGTTATTGCCCGTATTCTCATTATATTAGATTAATTTTCTTTTATTTATTTTAATTTTTCCTACTAATCATATAAAATTCTTGCTTCAAATCTCAAATTACTTTCAGATGTAATGTTTTTGTTGTTTTTTCTGCCTCCATCATGTTAACGTATGACAGCTAACAATTATTACAATATCTATTAATGATTTGCTACTATATTTCAAATTTTGTTTGAGTTTGCTTACGGAATTAATTTTCTTAATGTATAATATTAAGTAAACTCAGTGAATATCTTAATTTCATTTTGTAACCCTAACTGTTAGCTCATTGTCAGACTAAGCATGCCGTCTACACCTCTAATTACGATGACACTTACCGTTACAAATTGTGTGTGCCTTATTTTAATAATGATCAGTGTACATTGTGTTGGTGTTCAATAAATAAATAAATTATTACTGTCATTATCGAGTAGGTAATAATGTTACATATATGTTGTGATAATTTCAATATTCTAACGAGATGGTGACTCCCTTTTTAGAACTTTCTATGGAGTTTTTGTGGCATCTCAGAATTCATCCTCCTTGGTATTATTTCCCATTCAATTCACTTGTACACAATAACCGAACTGTATTACGTAAAACACCACGAATGTTACAAAATATACAATTCAAAACACAAGATTATGAATAAAATATATAATGTTCTATAACAATTTTAGTGTAGAAGTAACCAGTAATCACCATAATACAAAATGTAGTACATCATAACACTTACTATGAATATAATTGATGAAATGCATTTCTCAATTCAAAGAAATTTAATTAGATCATATATAAATAGATTGTTAAATTACGAAGTAATTACAGTATAATATTTATATAAAAAACATAGAACGTGTACAGAAAAGATTTTTATGGCATCTTTGTTACAATTGCAATGTAGACAATAAAATTACAAAATATAATGACCGTCTTAACCACTTCAAACTATCCTCCTTAAATAATGGAAGAATGATGTTGGAACTTATGTTTTTATTTAATATATTTCATGACCAAATTGACTGTCCACAAATTACTAATCACTTCAAATTTAATATTCCTACTAAGCTTCCGAGATCTAATAAATACGTTCCATTTTATATTTCTCATTCATGTACTAATTTAGGCTTTTACTCTCCAGTCAACAGAATATCTAGGTCATATAACTCACTCCATAAAACATGCGACATTTTCTCAACTAAACGAAATCAGCTTATTTTAATAATGATCAGTGTACATTGTGTTGGTGTTCAATAAATAAATAAATTATTACTGTCATTATCGAGTAGGTAATAATGTTACATATATGTTGTGATAATTTCAATATTCTAACGAGATGGTGGCTCCCTTGTTAGAACTTTCTATGGAGTTTTTGTGGCATCTCAGAATTCATCCTCCTTGGTATTATTTCCCATTCACTTCACTACAGTTCAAAACACAAGATTATGAATAAAATATATAATGTCCTATAACAATTTTAGTGTAGAAGTAACCAGTAATCATCATAATACAAAATGTATGTAGTATACTTACTATGAATATAATCGATGATATGCATTTCTCAATTCAAAGAAATTTAATTAGATCATACATAAATAGATTGTTAAATTAAGAAGTAATTACAGTATAATAGTAAACAACTTACAAATATAATGAATATAAAATTCGGCAACTGAAATAAATCTCATATTCGGACTAGTACTTCCGAGATTTCTCCACACACAGATACCTCTTTAAATAGTAATACATAGCCACAAAAAAGGATTATTAAGGAATAACAAAAACGTTTTAAAAGTGTATACAATAATAAGACAAAAGCACATATTAGTACAATTACCTGACACACCTGAAAACGAAAATAACTTAGACTATACTAAGTATATATATATTTAATTTCCCCAAAACAATTGTTTAATATTACATTACTTGAACTGTGTTTATTATGGTAAGTATTAATGAAATTTTTTTGGATTTGGAATTAACATTGGCATTACTGATAGGACTTGTAATTTCTTCAATACATCTTACTCGTAATTACCAAATTTCATTCAGCTAAAAAACAAAGAAACTAAAGAATATGTAATCAGTAGAAACTCAGAAGAAAGTTAAACTAAACTGTGGGCGAGTTAATGCGAGTTTTTCTCGTTACTTTATATTTTTTTCAACGCTAGCCTTAACCATTAGTGTCGTAACTCTTTGTTAATCTAAGTGTAGACATTGCTTGCACTCGGGTATTCTTAATTCAATAAAATGTAAACGGAAAAATAAACTTGTTCCGTGTTATTACAAAAAAGTTAAATACGTACTAAATACTTGGTTTAAAAAAGTTTTCTAATAAATGCACCGTGCTTGCCCGAGGCACTTTCGCGTTATCCTTTTACAAGTCTAACCTAATGTAACCAAAGCGAGACAAAAGAACAAGATGGCGAACATTCAGCGACCGCGGTGCATTTAATATGAGACCTTTTTAAAACCAAGCGAGCGCGGTGCATTTAATATGAGACCTTTTTAAAACCAGGGTTCAATACGTATTTAACTTATTTGTAAAAACACCGGTTAATTTTAGATAAGAGATCTGAAAAAGTTCGATTATTATTATAGTATTACAGTGTATAAAGTTCAACTTCTAAGAACAATTAACAAATAAAAAAAAGTCGAGGCAGTCATAAGGACTGTCGGCAGAAGTGAAAACTCAAAACAATGGAATTTAAACTGTGTCCTCTTTTCAATTTTTAAATTAATTATAATCTGAATTATTTTAATTTCATAGTTTGTAATTTTAAATTATCATTAGGCTCTCTTTCACCTCTATTGGTACTTTTAATGATAATTGTATATTTTTTTATACAGTTTATAAAACATATGATCGGCTGTAAAATCTCAATACAAAATAGCCATATTAGATGTACACAGACTCTTATACTACGCGTCGCTACTATGACGTAAGCCGCGCAAGCGGAATACGGTCGGTCACGCTTACCATCATGTCATGACGGGAAATTATAAATTTATCTCCTGCCAAAAAATACTGCTCAATGCGGCTAAATAAATTTTCACTTCAAAAATTCTGCCACTACTTGTGAACATATGATAGAAGGGAAAACTTTTTTTATATATAATATATATTTTTATATATAATAGGAGGCAAACGAACAGGTGGGTCACCTGATGTTAAGTGTTCACCACCGTCTATGGACACTGAAGAGTCGTAAGTGCGTTACCAGCCTGTGTTTGGGAGAAGGAGGATTGGGGAGGGGAGAGGGGAGTTGGGTATCCGGCGCTCTCACTGACCGAACGAAACGCAACAATGCAAGTACTATTACTTCCATTACGTTGGTGTTCTGTGAGAGGATGGTAGTACCCCGGGCGAGCCGACCCATTCATGCTGAAACCAGTAGTAGCTTCAGCGTGGATCTATCACCTACACTATTTTACTATTAGTAATTTGCAGCACAGATCACATGTACTTTAAATATTACAAATAAATATATATATATATTAAAAACATATTATCTTATTATAATAATACATAATATTAAAAACGTAATTACTGGAATGATGAACTCCTTGTCAGAGAGAACACTTGAATGATGACGTTTGGAGCCGAGTTTACACGATTCAGTACGCCTCCGAACTTAGCGCGCTTATTGTCGAGTCGAGCCGAGTAAACCCGATTTAGCGGCACCGAGCCGAGCGTGACGATTCACTGTTTAATGACCCTATTTCACTTTAATAATAGTTGAATTTTATCTTGTCTTATATGTACTTATATATGTGTTTGTTATTATTTGTCGCTTAACTACTATTTGTTGTAATGAATAATAGAGTTATAGTAAAGTGAATATTATGTGGTATATCTCTATGTCCAAAGATCTGATGATCTGATGATCTATATATTTTCATGACGATTGGATAAACGGTACAAGTGTTACAGTAGAGTTTTTGCCGTGATCTTGGTCTGTCATGTAGTGGATTTTATTTTTTATTCATAATCTTGTGTTACTTGACTCTATATTGTGTAAAATTGGTGGTGTTTATGTAATATAGTTTGTTAATTGTGCATAAGTGAAGTGACTGGAAAATAATGTAACGGACCATGAATTCTGAGATGTCACAAAAACTCCATGGAAAGTTCTAACAAGATGGCCACCATCTTGTTAGTTCATTGAAATTATATCAAGAAACTTGTAATATCGATACCCACTTGACAATGGCACTAATAGTCTACTAAAAGACAGATTTCCAAAAATGGAATGAAAGAAGAACTTGTAACTCTATCAACTACTCGACAATAGCAGTAATAATCTAAAATAATGGTTGCCAAAAAAAAAAAAGTGTTACAGGACTGGAGATGTGTTTGTCCATAGACAAACTTTTCTACAATTTACATATTATAAAACAAAGGTCTGCCACGTCTGTCTGTCTGTTCGCGATAAACTCGAAAACAACTGCACAATTTTCACCAGTAGATAAAGTGATTCATGAGCAAGGTTAAGATATATAATTTGTCAAGGTTATTTTTTATTATCAAGGGCGGGATAATGTCCACCGGGCCCGCTAGTAATTTATATTATACATTATATTCTGTAGTCCTGGCAGCGTTTATGCAAAATTTCATGTTGATAAATTGAATAGGTAAAGCGTAAAAGTGTAGCAAATAAACAGAATCATATTCGCATTTATAATATAAGCAAGGACTCTATCCAAGTCAATATATGAATTTAGTTCACAATTTTAATTATACTGACTTTATATACGCCATACAGAACGTAATTAAAAATATCTCGATTTGGTTCATTAAAAAATATAATAAGAAAATATTCATATCTAACATTACCTTCTTTAGTGAGTTGTTTACTGAGATGATTATCTATAGGTTATGTGCGTTTGAAAGATACCTTTACATATAAAATTGCGCGTAGCATTGAAATATTCATCTCAATAAAGCTGCCTTTACATCTTACATCCCTTTACGGTTGAAAGGATATCCTAAATGAAAATGAAAAAATGAAATGGTATGTAATTTATCATTATTATTTTGATGAATCGTTATTTATATATGGGAATTACTTATACCATACCTTATTTCTAATGCAAAGCCGCAGTGCTTACTTTTTTATGTTCCAGTTCGAATGCAGCATGCACTAACATATGAAGCTTTCGATCACAGCCCTCAGGAGGAGCTTATTATTTTTTTTTTTTATAGTAGCACGTCTAAATGACTGCACTGTGCCTGATGGTAAACACAGGACAATCCAAAAATAATGGCAACCACCGAGTGACACACTGTCCATCTCCGGTCGCCGCTGTCATGCCGGCCTGCGAAAAGCTGGATATGCACAGGCTGATCCCGAAACGCGACCCGCAGAAGCGAATCACTATGATGGGCTTTTTCGCCATATACATGGTGGTTGCGACCCAGTCAGGCTGTAAAACCCTACAACCCCGCCATTTCATATAAAAGACAAAAAAACACATTGCTACTTACAAGATTAGAAATAAAGATCCATTTTTAAATACGTGATAGCTTTCTAATCAGCGAGACAACGTGCACCGTCATAAATTGATTCAGGTGAGGTGGCTTTATGTGGGCAAATTAACTTCCCAACTGAAAACTAATTTCCATCAACGTTCACAAACAGTCGAGACTCGCTAGATGGAAGCATTCGCAAGCTATATTCACAGATAGTCATGTTAATTTTGACGAATTAATTAGATAAAGAATATTATAAGAATACGTATAATATAGTCACAGTATATAGGAAAAACGTATCAGAAGTCCAAAAAAAACAATTATTTCAACGACTGTTTTATTAATGAAGTGATTGTCAATGACTGATTCAATAAATGATTCTATTTTCTTGCAAAATGGACAGCGGATTTTAATGGATCTAATATGTACTCGTATGATACATTATTATTGAGGAGGTAGAATTTCTACCTAAATTTCTCACTTTAGTTTCTCAGAAACTAAAGATCAGTGTTTAATTTTTTTTTATGTCAAAAGGCGGCAAACGAACAGATGGGTCACTTGATGTTAAGTGATCACCACCGTCCATAGACACTAGCAACACCAGGGGAGTTGCAAGTGCGTTGCCAGCCTGTATATGGGGGAGGGGTAAGGAAAGAAGAAAGGGTAAGGGAAAGGGGGAAAGGACGTGGGCTCCCGGCGTTCTCACTGACGGAACGAAACGCAACAGTGCAAGCACTGTCGGCCGGACTTCACGTCGGTGTTCTGTGAGAGGGTGGTGCTACCCCGGGCGAGCCGACACATTCATGCTGAAACTAGTAATAGCTACAGCGTGGCTCTACCACCTTCAATTATTTCATTGATAGAAATTTGTGTTCTCCTGAATAATATTGGCTATATATTATCGTTTCAAACGCCCTTAAAATAATATGCTCCACGTAGACGTGAATTTATTTAGTTTTATTTATTTGATCTTAATTCTACACCGTTGTACAAAGACACAGACATTTCAGAATATGTGGTCCGTACAAAGCATAGCCTTAGTGTTAACAGCAATCTCTTCGAGGCAACCATTGAATATATATGTTTCAGAGAGACGAATCCGAGATGTTTCGGTGTAATAAGAACAGCAGAACAAACATGTACGACATAAATTATAACACAAATCGTATATATATAGATAACATACATATAAAACATATCTATGAATAAAAGTAATTTATGACATATAGACTACATAATTATTACACATAAATATTATACAAAGCAAAGTATTAACGTCATATATAGTTACAAAAACATAATATTAAAACAACATATTAAATTATTACATTATTTTTCGACCGAATACAAAAAGAAACTAAATAGTTTATTGTTTACAATTAATAAAACAGTAACAATCAGAACAAGAACGATGAGATTTGTTACCGCCCATCTCCGATGCCGCTGCATCACATTCAAGAGACGAGACTACAACACGACCGGAACATTGATATTAGCGCCACCATATTATAAATATACATCGACACTAGCGCCATCATATTAGAGATACACATTGATACTAGCGCCACCATATTAGAGAGACACATTAAAACTAGCGCCACCATATTAAAGATACACATTAACACTAGCGCCACCATATTAGAGAGACACATTAACACTAGCGCCACCATATTAGAGAGACACATTAACACTAGCGCCACCATATTAGAGAGACACATTAACACTAGCGCCACCATATTAGAGA
>MU161037.1:41103-53849 GCA_015888305.1 Antheraea pernyi
TGTCGCTGATCTACATGTCGAAACAGATTACTAACCATATTAGAGATACATAAATAAGGATAATTATATAAAATTGTTGTATGGCTTAAATAACATTAACTTGTTCATACTTTATTATTTCTGTGTTACTTAAATTATTTTGCGGAATTATGTATAAATAGTAATCGCTTTGACTTATATAGACGGGCCTTTAAAAGGCAAAATGTTAGTGATATCTAGGCACTTCTTATATACCAATTATTGTAAGGCGAAGCTCTGGCCAAATAAATAGTGACAGTATCTACGAAGTATTTATTACCATTCCTGACTGCATCGACTCTATACGTGATTAGTGTAATAGATTATTTTTTTTAATCATTTTTTTATTCATTTGTTTTTTTCAATTGTTAAGTCATAATAATCTTGTTGTTTATTAGTAATATAATACGATCATTATATAATTACAATAATTATCCATAACGAAAATTATAAATATAAAACCAAAAGCCAAAAAAATAGAAAATAGTATCATTTGACGTCATAAAGTTACATAAAACTTTAACGTATATAACGAAAACGAGGATATCCCGTTTTTCCTCGTGGAAATTTTCACACTTTCGTCTTGTTATTACTTTACTTTGAAGATTCTTGATAATACGATCCTTGTCTTTACTCCAGCCATCAATCAAAGCACATTTGGTGGCTGACAAGATTTCTTATGTTTCGTGATTATCGCCTTCTTGATTTATCTCGGATAATGTTATTTACTAAAGACGGTATGTTAGCATTTAACATATAGAATAATAATGAAATTGTTTTAGATGACGGAGCGATATTCATAGTGTAGGTAAATCTTCAAATGTTTCCTTAATTAAAATAACTTTATCCTATATACATCATGTCATTTAAGCATTACAGTGGTCGACTATTTTTTCTGCCTTACCATTATAATAACTCTTTTATGATGTGACAATTTACATAATTGTTTTTTAGCCGTTGTTCTTGGAATTAATACAGGAAATTTTAGCTAAAACACTCGTCCGAGCCAATCTCTGCCTTTACCTATGATGACAATATTTACAATAAACATATTACTGTATTATCCCATTTGTGGTATTTTTCCTCAAAACATAACACAGATAAGCTATTTCGTTTACATACAAAAATAATTAATTGCTAATAACTGATCCAAAACAGGAAGGTTGTTTTTATAACTAAGGACAAGCACATTTTATATCGTACTGTGAATATTAATTATTTAAAACGCAATAGCACGTACTTGGAATGTAAGGGGTCAAATAACACCTAAGACTTGAGACATCCAAGCCAACCTCACCTGCACGTGGTGCACCCTGCTGAATAACGAACGAGGCAATGGCGATAGCGGGGTGGTAGGGTTTTACAGCCTGACTGGGTCGCAACCACCATGTACATGGCTTTTTTTTCTCGAACTGACTACGCTATTGACCTGGTAGGGTCTTCACAGCTTCACCGGACTACTAAGGTTGGCGCTTAAGGCACACAACCGATTTGTGTTTTTAGGTAAGGGTGCACGCACACCTCGGCTTGGGCTGTTACCTTTAAAAAGACGCGTCTGACCTAGCTAACTATTCTAAGCTATTCATACATATATACATTTGTGAACCATACAATCGAAATTGCATGATTCACAAATGAATACGTGTACATCGGAATGAAACGAACTAAAACTATTCGATTCAGTTCGATGAGGGAAAAAAACAAAACCCTCCCACCATATGTATATATGTGCACGTGTGTGAGAGAGATGAAGTGATGTAGGTGAGTCACTGTATCGCGAAAATAATATCAAGAGGGCTTCGCGCGGGGACGACCTAGGCTCGAGATATTACTGAGAACCGCGATGTGTGCGGGAACTATAAAGGATCGATTACAAAAGCGCGGGCGCAACACGCATTTAATAAGATCGAATTTAAATTTACTTAACGGCGACGGCGCCGAAATCTAAAAATAGACATAACAAAAATTATTATTATTGAACGGTCGTTTTTAGAGGAAGATAGACGTAAATACGCGATTTACTCTATCTTATATGAGTTATTTATTTTGAACAGCTGCGCGCGCGAGCCCTTGTAATGTAGCCGCGATGGCTGGAAACCTATGTATTACCGTGACGGCACCTAGGAGAGGATTTCGGGCGGTTTCTTCGTACGCCGAGATCTCCGAGATCTCGTGGAAGATGAGTAGTTGACCTGTGTAGTCAATACTCGATAGGGAGAAGGAATAGGCGGGGTGATCCTGTCAAGTATTAGCCTCCGGAGGTCTGGGAATGGCTCGGGAAGGCCTCTCGAGACATGAGAGGCGGAGGTTGGGGGCGGGCGGGAGCGGCGGCCGCCTTAGACGGCGACGCCTGCCTGAGGTAGCGAGGGCGCTTTGTGCGCGGGGCGCGAGGACATCCGCGATAATTCGCGGTATGACCCACGCCGCGGCACAGAACACAGCTCGGGGGATCGGGGGAGTCTTTCGAGCGAGAACACTCCTTGGTGGAGTGGTCGCCGAGGCACTTAACGCACCTGGGTTTCAGGAGACAGTTTCGTGCGGAGTGTCCGTACACATGTCATATGGAGCCCTGGTGCGCGGAGAGCGAATACGATGAACCTCGCGAACAGGAATCTTCTGTTCTTTGAGGTCGTCGGAAAGCCATGTATATGGCGAAAAAGCCCCTCATAGTGATTAGCTTATGTGGGTCGCGTTTCGGGATCAGCTTGTGCATATCCAGCTTTTCGCAGGCCGGCATGACAGCGGCGACCGGTGATTGACAGTGTGTTACTCGGTGGTCGCAATTGTTTTTGGATTGTACTGTGCTTACCCTCAGGCACATTTTGCCGTGCTACTATAAAAAAAAAAAATGATGCGCGTTTGTTGGTTACAGAAGAAAGAACCATGCAGAGTCTACGATCGTGGAAATTAGTTAAACAGTTTGTTAAACAGTTTCAGTTGATGTATCGATAACCAAAAAAAAGAAATCTTCTTAGCATACCGCCACGCCGCGTCGTTGTTCGTCATGTTAACTCGTTATTATCTTCTGTCACATTGCCATTTAACCTGCGGTAAAACTCTATCCTGCATATTACTATAAACGATTGCAAATAGAAGCCTGAACTTAATTATTATATTTATAACATTAGCGATTCAAGTGGATTTATAACGACAATTCTGATATTCCCATGAACTGCCCTCACGATGTTTGCCATCACCGTCAATTCATCATGTTACTAATAATACTCAAATCAATAAGTGTACATACATTCTAAGAAAATAACTGAAGCGGATATGAGATCGATTTGGGAGAACGACTTTAGTTGGTATTATATTTATTTTATACTTAATTACGTTTTACGATAAATTGAAACTATATCTATACTAAATATTATAAAGAGGTAAAGTTTGTGCCGTTGTAAAGGGTAATCTCAGGAACTATTGGTCCGATTTGAAAAATTCTTTCATTGTTATATAGCTCATTTATCAAGGAATATTATATATCACGCTAAGACAAATAGGAGTGGAGCACTAATGAAGAATGTTTCAAAATCGGGGTTTTTTTTCCCCCTTGAGAGGATAGTCTTAAATCATTCTTCATCCGTTTTTAAATACTTATTTATTTTATATGATTATAATAAAGAATTGCACTTATTTAGCTATTTTACAAGATAACTTTTACGTAAAAATCTGTCGTTTTCGACTGTTTTGGCTGTGACTGTAGACTCAGAGATATCATGGTACTTCTATAAACTCTATATCGTGATACAATACAACAGTGTATTCAACGTGTCCATTCCGATTATCCCCTACTAAGATTAAAAATACGCTACAGAATAGACATTAAATTTCTGGGACTGTATTATTATTTAATATTCTTAAATATATAATCTATCAATAAGGATTCAAATACTGATGACATTTCAAAATATTAAAGATTAGCAGATACCCGCGACTTCGTATACGTTGTTTTGCACATTCGTACCTTCTTTTTTTTTCGAACTGACTACGCTATTGACCAAGCAAGGTCTTGACAGCTTCACCGGACTACAACCACATCAGTTGTGCCTCACTCCTCCACGGCAAGATAATACATATAGCTTAACGCGTATTACTTATAAAAATCGTTATTTCTTAATGGTTTGATAAAAATTGAATAAAGTTACTGTAATTTTTTTTTTAATAAGAACCACCAAAATCAGAACTAAAACTGTAAAAAATTCATCGAAATCTGTCCCATAATTTTTATGCTATACATGTACAACGGCAGACCTCTATCACTCTACTTATATCAAAGATAATGAAAATAAATGCCTTTAATAGAAAATACCTATAATACCTAACATTCACAAAACATTTTTATAAAAGCAATTAAAAATAGATATATTCTACATGTATACGTATACAAGGTCAAAAAAAACTTGGAAACAATAGATTTATTTAGATCCTGCTGACTCTGCCGAATACTGGGTAGCCGACTGGCATAGGAAATTAGATACCTTCCTTTGCCTGGGCGTGTCGGAGCTGTGTCAGATTAGTGTGACGTGCCTCGATCGTGTTCCGGAGCTTCGAGCAGTACACATTATTTATCCGGCCAATACTTAATTTATATGTATTTAGGATAGTAAATATAAGAAGATGATGATAAAAATATGTCGCAAAAAAAATTACTCAATATGATTAATATTAAAAGTATATGAAAGTGTATGAAATCGAAACAGTTTTAAAAGCCATTTATGTAAAAAAATGTGTAATTTATAGTATTAATATTTTCATTTTAAAATATCTTCTAAATAATATAACTAATGTAGGCTTTAATTATGAGTCAATGTCGTTGGCTCTCAGTCCAGTATATTTTTCATTATCTTAATTTTTTGGTCCTCTCATACTCGTAGTTGTTGTTCTTTCCATGAAATATATATAATAAATGAATATATATATATGTATACAATACATTTCATTAATTTAAAAGCCTAATTAATCTGTACCATCTATGTTTCTTTAACATTACATTATTCGAATTTTATATTTATTAATAAAAGGTAAACTATGTTTAAAGTTCTGTTCCAATATTGTTTAATAAAATATGATATTATCACAGCTTATACCAAGCCAACGCAAAAGGAGCCATATACTTGACGACTAAAAATGGAACATTTCCAATAACACTCACATCATTGAAGTCCCAAGACGACACTACATCGCAACACACTTCGCAGATTTTGTCTGTGAACGCTAGAAATCTGTCACAGAACAGCACCGACAGGCACGACGACTATTGGGATGATAGTACTGCTGAAATTATGTTTTCCAATTACATTAACGGGAGCTATGGTGACATCGACACAACTTACGTATGGAAAAAGAAGAGAAGTATCAATGATGCCGTTTCTAAAAACATCACCTCAGTCCTAGAGAATCTATTGAAGAATTATGAAAATTCTCAACTTCCCTCGCATGGGAAAGGTTGGTATCATCTAATAATTCTGTGCGAGAAACTTGACTAATATATTTCATACTAATTATGTTATTTTAACACAGGTTACCCAACTGTAGTACAGACAAATATACTAATAAGAAGCATGGGACCAGTTTCGGAACTAGATATGGTGAGCATTTTGCAATTACAATAATTTTAACTATCAGTTTTGAAAAGTGCGCTTTCCTCAAGTAACTAAATTATGATATGTTCAAAGTAGAGTAGAGTTCAAAGGGATTAGTTGATTTTTTTTTCTTATTTTACACGTTTATTTAACTGGTTTTTACCACATCACCAAGAGGTATTCCAGTGCTTTGTGAAGTACGTTTCGCATTAAAAACTTTCTGGTTTATAAAATATTGGATTTATAATCTAAAATATATCGAATATACACTTTGAATTTAATAAGAGTGATCTTATAAGAGGACTTCAACGTATTATGAGGATATTTTCATTTTTCCTTTGACAGGATTACTCGATGGACTGCTACTTCCGGCAATATTGGCGTGACACGCGTCTGTCGTTCCTCGGTCCTATTCGTTCCTTATCCCTGTCCATCAAAATGCTTGAAAGGATTTGGAGGCCAGACACTTATTTCTATAACGGTAAACAATGTAAACATTCATATGTGCACACTATCACCGTTCCCAATAAATTATTGAGGATCAGTCAACACGGTGACATACTGTACTCTATGAGGTAAGGGAATATAATTTTCCGTTAAATTATTATTTGTTCATTTATTAAAAAGGTTTTATTTAGTGTGTATTCATGATCATCGGAATGGCAAGTACTTAAGACATGAAGTCATAGTCATTTAGAAGTTTCCCCTGTACTACAGTATATACGGGAAGTATTATCGGCAGAAATCTATTGTTTTTATAGTCTCGATCGTTATTTACTCTGCTAACCCGCTCGTTTTTTTGGTTATGTATAGGCACAAGCCTGGAATAGAATATATTGGTACTTGTGTATTAAATGCACCGCACTCGCCGACCACTGCCGCGGCCGGCACACATTATTTTTTTCGCAAGTCTAACCTAACTTAATCATACTAAAATAAAAGAGGAAATTCTATCTTAAACTCTATAATGAGTTGATCATTTTCCACCTAAATCTTATTAAATACGATGTTTTTAAATCAAATCTTTTGGAATTTAAAAGTGTCTTAAAGATGAAGATATAGAGATTGAAGAAATACGATGTTTTTAAATCAAATCTTTTGGAATCTAAAAGTGTCTTGAAGATGAAGATATAGAGATTGAAGGTGGATTGAAGATGGGAGCAGCGGGGGAAAGGGATGATTTCCCCTCCCCCGGAAGTCATAGTTACTTAGATATTTATGATCAAAGTTTTGATGTTATGTGTCATTTCCGAACAATCATTGGTAATGTTGTATATTACCTACTTGATGATTTTTAAGTTAAAACAAAACTTAAAAATAACGCATAAAATAACGAAAAAAAATAACGCAAGCGGGCCGCGGTAGCGGTCGTCGAGTGGGGTGCATTTAATACACAAGTGCCAATAGATTTATATAATTTTATTAGTAATAAAATCGGGTGACGATAAAGAAAAACATTTAGGAAAAATAATGCCATCAAAAAACGTTCTCGTACTATAATTATGTTCGTATTGTGAGAAAATGCAATATGAATCCCATGTTTTTACATAATACGAGAATCTAGACGTGACATACCTTTTGATGAAGTCCTTGCCCAGTTGCTATTACTATTATTGATTTTCTAATATTATATAATAACTTCAATATATCAAAAATAAGAATTATTCCTAAAATCAACCATATACAGGTAACCAAACCAAATAAAAAATATTATCTTTTTAATCCTATATAATTGAAAATCTACTATCGTTATGCAAAATGAAATTTGTAGTCCATTCTAACGATACCCTAATGATTTCTTAGTAGCAATTTTCTACTAATCCGTAAAGCCGGTTTATTAATTTCATAGTCGCTGAACACCGAAAGCGTCCAAGATTTTAATTGGCCCAGTGAAAAATACTCTCACTACGGTTACTCGTCCAGTCACTTAATTTACCATAAATTGCCATGAACATTAATAATGTAAGTCGCTTGTTTGCGGGAAAATTGAATCAATCAAGATTATTTTATTTCAAAAATAACTAATTAATAATTCGTCCATGCGATATAGCCAGTGTGAATTTTATTTTCTAAAAAAACACTGTACACAAATGTACATAATTTTACTTTAATAATATTGATTTTGTACGGTGTCCTATAAACGTTTGAACGTAAAAATTCATTCTAGTACCTTAATTCTTCTAAACTACGGAATGGATAATTTGATATAAGTAACTTTGAAAATTTCCTTCCTAAAGATGTACATATATAATACTAACGCGCCCGGCAGATGTTGCCCCGCCCTGATTTAAAAATAAATCCTTGACAAATATCAAAACTTTCCTCGTAAATAACTCTATCCACTGGTGAAACCCGCATGAAAATCCATTCAGTAGTTTTTGAGTTTATCGCGAACAGACAGACAGACAGACGCGGTAGGGGATTTTGTTTTATACTATGTAATGATAATGATATGCATGTATATGCATGTAATAGTCATGAAAATAGAGAAGAGTCTATATATTATTTAAAAAAAAAACCTTTAAGCCAAACCTCATGAGACATGTCCGGTAATACGGAGTTGAACATGTTAAAAAGACAAAGAAAGTTCCAGACGGTCTGTCTTAAAAGACTTACACCGTGTTATTACAAAAAGTTAAATACGTATTAAATACTTGGTTTAAAAAAGTTTCCTAATAAATGCACCGCGCTCGCCCGAGGCAAGTTCGCGTTATCCTTTTTCACAAGTCTAACTTAACGTAACCAAAGCGAGACAAAAGATCAAGATGGCGAACATTCAGCGACCGCGGTGCATCTAATATGAGACTTTTTTAAAGCCAGGATTCAATACGTATTTAACTTTTTTGTAATAACACCGACAGAGTTTCTTCAATTTTAATGAACTGCTAGTCTCTAATTGCTAATAAATGTTTGCATATTATGTGTCTAAATCGCTTTTATACCTATGAGAATTTGAGGGGTGGTTAAAAGCTTGCACTCATGTGAAGCCGATGCGGATTAAATAATATAAACTTCATGTTATTTAAAGTTACATTAACAGCTATTTTTATTTATTTATTTTAAGTTATTTCTTTTTCTTTTCATCTTTGTTCATGTAATATTACAGAAACTATGGAATTTTATTTAGCCGTTGAGATTGTCTTTTTCAAACTTACAAAAAATATAAAATTATAGAATTGAAAAACATTGTTTACCTCACGCGTGCCACCTGTACCAGGAGTTTTATATTAACTTTTTTTTTTCTTTTTTTTATGTCATAGGTGGCAACAGGTGGGTCACCTGATGTTAAGTGATCACCACCGTCCATGGACACTAACAACACCAGAGTTTTTATGTCATAGGTGGCAAATGAACAGGTGGGTCACCTGATGTTAAGTGATCACCACCGTCCATGGACACTAACTACACCAGAGGAGTCGCAAGTGCGTTGCCACCCTTTGGGGGGAAGGGTTAGGGGAGGGAGAGGAAGAGGAAAGTGGAGAGAGGGGGGGAGGTGGGTCTCCGGCGCTCTCACTGACCGATCGAAACGCAACAATGCAAGAACTGTTACTTCACGTCGGTTTTCTATGAGAGGGTGGTACTAACTACCTCGAGCGAGCCGACCCATTCATGCCGAAACCAGTAATAGTTTCAGCGTGGCTCTACCTCCTAGATACTATATTAACTATATTATCTTTTCGGATACGTTAAACATATTACATATTTTAATATCTATCACGGTAGATACAGATTATAATTGCGTGTTTCAAAAGTACGTACGTGCATTAATTAACTAATTTATTTCAGGTTAACGATTAAAGCCAAATGCCCGATGGAATTACGCAATTTTCCAATGGATCGACAATCATGCCCTCTTATCTTAGGAAGTTGTTAGTACTTTGATTCATAAATTAATAACTTTAGAAAGGTAACAAATGTTAAAATTATAATAAATGACACTTCTAAAGAGTTACTAGGAGTAAAGAGTGGATATAATCAAGCAAAGTCATTTTTGACCTCGATCCCAAGCTTGTAAAAAACTTAATACGGGAAAAGGATATCTACTTATCTATACTAATATTATGAATCTGGAGGGTTAGTTTGATTGTTTGATTGAACGAATCTCAGGAACTATTGGTCCGATTTGAAAATTATTTCAGTGTTAAATAGCTTATTTATCGAGGGAGTCTATATATCATCACACTAAAACTAATAGGAGCGGAGCACCAGATAAAAATGTTTTAAAATCGGGGTCTTTTTTCGTTTTGAGAGCTTTCGCTGCCTGTTAGCCTTAGCTCAAAGTAACTATTACACGCGGACGAAGTCGCGGGCAGAAGCTAGTTAGTATATAAAACAAAATTGGTATAGAAATACCAATTACTTAACAAATCAGTTTCTCTCATACAATCGTAAAAAAGTATCTATTTTAGCCTTTTTAATATATCATCATCTATTACTCAGCAAAGTTATCTTCCTTAATAAACATTTAAATATTCACAATTAAATATAACTTTATATAGGTATCTAAAATACATTTTTTTTTATTATATGATTTACAGATAAATATATGCACGGTTTCCATTACATTTACAGATGCATACTCAAACCAACAACTAGTTTATCAATGGCAGAACTCGGAGAGTGTAAACTTTGTTCCCGGAATGACCCTCTCACAGTTTGACCTCATCAGTTTTCCGTATCGAAATTTCACATTCACGAGGCGAGAAGGTAAAATACAATATAGGTTATATATTACATTTAATTTTGACGGCTGTGTTTTTTTCTTAATTTCTAGATCAAAAATATAAGCCTAGTTCTTTTTTTCGAACTGACTACGCTATTGACCAACCAAGGTCTTAACAGCTTCACCGAACTACATAAGCCTAGTGTTTCAAAACATTGTATCAGATTTTATGGTGACATTCACACTATAAATGTAGTTAGAATATAGGTACATTAAAAGTTCAAACATAAAAGTCATTTTGATAAAATTATTACATAGTATAAAATAAAGTCCCCTACCGCGTCTGTCTGTTCACGATAAACTCAAAAACTACTGAACGGATTTGCATGCGCTTTTCATCAGTGGACAAAGTGATTCATGAGGAACGTTTTGGTATATAATTTCTCAAGGATTTATTTTTAATCAGGGCGGGACTACGTCTGCCGGGCCCGCTAGTAAATAACAACATAGGAATCTTATCTATCTAGCTTTTGAACGTCTAGCTATTCAAAACATTTCGCTAAAGTATCTATACAAGTAGATTATGGGTCAGTTTTTACAAAAGGACTATTTTTATATATAAATTTTTTCTGTGCGTGTGTATGGCACTGAACTCCTCCTAAACGGCTGCATCGATTTTAATAAAACTTTGTATGGGTGTTCCAGTGGATCCGAGAATGGTTTAGATTCACAACTGGCGTTGCGGTTGACTTTTAGGATTTTTTTTATTATCAAGGCAGGACAACGTCCACCAAGTCCGCTAGTATATATATAACAATATTTTTAAATCATCATTGGGACTGCCGCGATTCTGTAGCGCTTCTGATATATTTGTATATCCCAGGGTTGATGATTGATATGCTACCGTTTGTAATAGTCAGAGTACAATATAATCAGAAGAATTATAGACATGTACGATAATCCTTTCACGAAGCACTGGATATTGGTTAATTTGTAATTGTATGATGTCATATGACGTTTCATCGTTATATAATTTTGAATTAAAACATATATAATAATGGTGGTAGAGCCACGCTGAAACTATTACTGGTTTCAGCATGAATGGGTCGGCTCGTCCGGGGTAGTACCACACTCTCATAGAAAACCCACGTGAAGTAACAGTGCTTGCATTATTGCGTTTCGTTCGGTCAGTGAGAGCGCCGGAGGCCCACCTCCCCTCCCCTCTCCTCCCCTCCCCTTTCCTCTCTCCTCTCCCTCCCCTAACCCTTCCCCCCCAAAGGGTGGCAACGCACTTGCAACTCATCTGGTGTTGTTAGTGTCCATGGACGGTGGTGATCACTTAACATCAGGTGACCCACATGTTCGTTTGCCACCAATGACATAAAAAAAAATATATATATTAATATACTTAACTTTAATTTTATTTCTTAAACTTAATACCAAATAATGTATTAGTATAGTATACACTCTTTATAACGTTGAATTACAAGGGACCGAGCATTTTTTTTCTCGTTTTAAAGAGTATTCGTTATGAGGAGTAGAAAGAACAAACGAAACCATCCAAATTGAACTAATTTCTACGTTATAGAATATCACATTATAATTTGTTATTGTTTTTGTGGACGCTTATTGTGTGATAATTAAAATAAACAATAATGATAGTCTTAATTAAAAAAAAAACTGTAACAAAAATTATCGTATAGTATTATAATATCTGAAACACCTTCGTGTGGTAACCGTTTAAGCACATATCAAGTAACATTTATATCCTTACATAACTACGTCATTCTTTGACCACATGATTAAGCGATGATGAAAGACTTTCCAATAAAACACATTTCATTGGAGGCGGACAACTTAAGCAGACGTGGACGGGCTATGGGTATCGGCTTACTGCGTAATGTAATCGACACGAAAGATGCTGTTAAAGAACAGTCTAAAATTATAATTTGATTTACTGTGACGATCATATTTCTGATCAGATTTTTCAAATCAGACCAGTATTTTCTGAGATTACCGTCTACAACGTCACAAACTTTACCTCTTTATAATATTAGTATAGATCACGTATTTGAAGTACTGAATTTACGACAGACACCCATATGAATTATTATTTTATTGCCACACATAATAATTTAAAGTAAAGGAAATTCTTTTTTTTACGTACTTTGTTAATTCTAATTGATTCATACGTATTAAAGCTATATTGTATATTATTTATCACCATACCTACCATATTATAAGCAACAGCAGCTCATATCACTTCACTGTTGGGAATAGGTCTTTCCCAAGGCTTGTCGCCGCATTTCGTTTCCTGGTTTTACACATCGATGCACTTTCAACCGTTTTTCACAAGTAGTCACTTTATCCTGTTTCAAGGCGTATATAAACTTTAAATATATCGTTTATTTTGTTACATTTACCGATATTATAAAAATCTATCTAAAAAGTACTTCTTGGAACATTGATTCACCTATAAATTA
>MU161038.1:0-26585 GCA_015888305.1 Antheraea pernyi
CAAACTTTTTAGTGCAAATTCACGATTGAAGTTGTAAGTTTTTCCAGGTGAAAATAATTGTTAACGCTTTATGTAGACGTACTCATCCATTCTATATCATCTATTTGCATGTTAGCTAGAGTAATTCGTTATAATGTGTTTCGCACTGAGATTTTAATGATTTCCTCTCTCCTCTACATTGCAAACTGATTGGCACAATAAGTACCACATTAGAACCCAATTTAAACAACTTTCGATTCAGATTAAAAAGATCTCAAATGAACCTTTTCATTCTCTATTGATAAGTGATAAACGCAATTTGCTCGAATTTAATTCAAGTGAGCGTGGAACGAATCTAACATCCAATTACAAATACTACCTCACCTCGCACTGGTACGTGTGAAGCGGCACGGCAACGAGAACAACCGTCTAATTATAATATTCTTTATAAAAAGTGGCGGCCAGTTGTCGGTAGCTTTCACAAATCGTCACAATGGCCCATGAAATGAGTACTCGACTGCCACCGCGTTACGCATCGACGTTCTAAGCCACGACGCTGTTCGCTGATGATAGAACTACACCAAATAACGTGACATGGATATATTTTTACTGTATTTTTTATTATTATTTCTTGTAAATACGTGAATACGATATATCTATACCAACTACCATAAAGAGAAAAGATTTCATTTTTGTTTTCTTGAATAAAATAAAGTAGTACATAAAGGAATTTAAAACAAAAATCACCTGTATAAAGCTATATTATTAGCAAATAGCATGAGGTGTACTTTGTTTTTAAAATCCACATTAACGCAAAAGAAAGCACGAGAAAAAGTTTGTATTACTTATTTCTAATACCTTTCAATGATATATAAAGTATTATTGCACTTTTTCAGCTTGTACACTGCAACAAGAAAATCGTAAAGCATGTCCTCGGGAGTAACTTAGTGTTTGTTTCATTAAAATCGGTCCACTCTATGAAAAGTTATAGTAGTTTAGAAAAGTAGACAGGTAAATGGACTTAATACATTCAGATGACTTTATTAATCACTGTTTTTTTACATAAGCTTCCACGCAGACAAAGTCGCGGGCATATATAGTTAAAAAGATAAATTGGTTTCCTACGCAAAACTTAGTGTTTTGCAAATTTTTGTAAAATTTTCGGACAACGAAATTAATAGACGTGCCTCTCGGAAGATAGGGAACTGTTTCCTAGATTTTAATAGTAGCATTAAAGCTTGTCAATAGCTTGTAAATAAAAAAAAAGATAATTGGTTGAAATACACAAGAGAAAAATGTACTGAACTGTTTTTTTTACCTATTGATGTAATAGGTATACATATTGCACGTAATTATAATGAATAAAAATGAATTTTAGGTAGCTTGCATGGCCAGATATAAGAAGTTAAAAAACGTAATTCCAAACCTGATAAAGGAACAGATAACATATGAAAATTTAAATCCTTTGGAGACCTTAATAATCATACCTGAGACTATTAATAATATTTAATGAATGCTGAACACTTTGTCATGTATTAAATAAATGTGTTAAAAAGAGTTTTTGCAAACTCGAGGGTCAAGTAATTTTACGCGGACAAAACTGCCAATATACGATAGTTGAAAATAAAGTTATAATGTATTGAGTGTAACAAATCCAGACATGCGTTAGTTGCCCAAAGGGACACACGGTACACCTTAGAATGGTGAGTGAAACTGGCGTAAATGCACAAATGATTACATGTGAATGGTTCAATCAGGCTGTTCGGTTGCGCAACATTGCATCGATGTGTTTTGACGTGTCGAACTAGCGCCCTCGCCGCTTGTGCGGTAAATTGCTACAATTATTGTAGAGAAGTGTGTCAAGTGGTAACCGAGATGGGGCGACTGGGGCGGTATGGCTCAATATAATTTATGGACATTTTTCAAGTTGTTATTATCATAATGCATCTAAATATTACATTACACAGGTATTTCTATAGTTAAGTAACGAATATAGTATGAAAACTCAATATAAATATCAGTAATTAAGTCAAATAAAAATGGTAAAAATTCTGATGAAAATGTATACTGGTGTTTTACGTCAGGTGTGCATGTTATTTGTACTTTACAATATATTTTTCGAAGGTATCAAAAAGAGAGCGAGTCACAGTTCTGTACAACATGCCTTTATTTTAAAAAAAGTTATATGATATTCTTTAAATTATGAATAATTTAAAGAATATCATATAACTTTTTTTAAAATAAAGGCATGTTGTACAGAACTGTGACTCGCTCTCTTTTTGATACCTTCGAAAAATATATTGTAAAGTACAAATAACATGCACACCTGACGTAAAACACCAGTATACATTTTCATCAGAATTTTTACCATTTTCATTTGACTTAATTACTATTATTTATATTGAGTTTTTATACTATATTCGTTACTTAACTATAGAAATACCTGTGTAGTAATATTTAGATGCATTATGATAATAACGACTTGAAAAATGTTCATAAATTATATTGAGCCATACCGCCCCAGTCGCCCCATCTCGGTTACCACTTGACACACTTCTCTACAATAATTGTAGCAATTTACCGCACAAGCGGCGAGGGCGCTAGTTCGACACGTCAAAACACATCGATGCAATGTTGCGCAACCGAACAGCCTGATTGAACCATTCACATGTAATCATTTGTGCATTTACGCCAGTTTCACTCACCATTCTAAGGTGTACCGTGTGTCCCTTTGGGCAACTAACGCATGTCTGGATTTGTTACACTCAATACATTATAACTTTATTTTCAACTATCGTACATTGGCAGTTTTGTCCGCGTAAAATTGCTTAATCCCCGATTTTGCAAAAACTCTTCTCATTCATTAATAAATAGTTTCAAGTATGATTATTAACGTCTTCAAAGGATTAGAATTTTCGTATGTCGTTTGTTTTGTCACTTGTTTATATTAACTAGTGAGCGCCCAGTAGTCGATTTTCGACCATAATTCATTGATTTTTTAAAGTTTGAACTTTATTCGGGTTCTTTTGTCAAAGGGTATTATACTTCTATTATCAAAGGTTTTCATCAAGGCTACTCAGTTATTTGCCACTTTTTTTTAACTTTATAAACATTTAAAAAAATCTACGTCTAAATGAAAATCGAAATTAATTATAAATTTTAAACAAAAACAGGCGGTTACATAAGGTAAAGCTCTCTAATAAGACTCTCAAATTCTAAGTAAAGATAACTTTACGAAAATAAAGAAATTTATTTTTTATAAAGTAATATAAAGTAATTTATTATTTATGATACTTATAATTATTATATATTTGCACTACCTACAATATATTTTATCTTGATTACAATAGTACTGGTTAGCTGGAAGAAAATGCCATGTGACTTTAAGCTCGCCAGTGTACAAGATGAAAAAGCAGTATAAAGTAATCATTCATTAAAATATATTAGGAATATGTAATACCACCTTTTGCTCGTGGTATCTCTTACGTTAATGTAAATTTTAAAAACAAAGTCATTCAGCTCATGTCATTTGCAAATAATGTAATGTTATATGGGTGATTTAAATTCGTTTATGTACTATTTTATATTATCCATTACAAACAAAAATTAAATCTTTTCTCTTTATAGTAGTTGGTATAGATATATCGTATTCACGTATTTACAAGAAATAATAATAAAAAATACAGTAAAAAATATATCCATGTCACGTTATTTGGTGTAGTTCTATCATCAGCGAACAGCGTCGTGGCTTGGAACGTCGATGCGTAACGCGGTGGCAGTCGAGTACTCATTTCATGGGCCATTGTGACGATTTGTGAAAGCTACCGACAACTGGCCGCCACTTTTTATAAAGAATATTATAATTAGACGGTTGTTCTCGTTGCCGTGCCGCTTCACACGTACCAGTGCGAGGTGAGGTAGTATTTGTAATTGGATGTTAGATTCGTTCCACGCTCACTTGAATTAAATTCGAGCAAATTGCGTTTATCACTTATCAATAGAGAATGAAAAGGTTCATTTGAGAGATCTTTTTAATCTGTATCGAAAGTTGTTTAAATTGGGTTCTAATGTGGTACTTATTGTGCCAATCAGTTTGCAATGTATAGGAGAAGATGAGCTAGCTTGTGGTCAAATTCTAAAACGTAATAAATCTATACTAATATTGTAAAGCTGGAGGGTTTGTTTGTTTGGTTGAACGCGCTAATCTCAGGAACTACAGGTCCGATTTGAAAAATTCTTTCAATATTAGATAGCTCATTTATCGAGGAAGGCAATTATTGGCCATATCATCACGCAATACTAATAAGAGTGGAGTATCAATGAAGAATGTTTCAAAATCTTTTTTTCCTTTTGAGAGCTTTCGCTGATTATTAGTTAGCCCAAAGTAACTTTTTTTTATATATCATACGACGCAAATGAACAGGTGGGTCACCTGATGTTAAGTGCTCACCACCGTCCATAGACGCTTGCAACACTAGAAGAGTGATTAGTGCGATGCCAGCCTGTGTTTGGGAGAAGGAGGAGTGAGGAAGTGGGGAGGGGGAGAGGAGTTGGGTATCCGGCACTCTCACTGACCGAACGAAACGCCACAATGCAAGTACTGTTACTTGACGTTGGTTTTCTGTGAGAGTGTGGTACTACCCCGGACGAGCCGACCCATTCATGCTGAAACCAGTAGTAGCTTCAGCGTAACTGACCGAACGAAACGCCACAATGCAAGTACTGTTACTTGACGTTGGTTTTCTGTGAGAGTGTGGTACTACCCCGGACGAGCCGACCCATTCGTGCTGAAACCAGTAGTAGCTTCAGCGTAGCTCTACCACCTACACGATAAATATTTCACGCGGACGAAGTCGCGGGAAAAATTTAGTTTTAAGATAAAATATATTTCCTAATTTTGTTTTAAGCTAACGTCTAAAGGTAAAAAAGTAGTATCCGAACGTTTATGTAATCGAAATAAGCAATCTAAAGATTATTTCGAAACTATGTAATTCGGTTTAAACGCATATCAGGCGCGTAAAAAGTGTCAAAATTTTGAAAGCCTAGACTCACGCTACGTTATCTCCAATAATTATACAGTTGACAAACTGCAGTAACTCTAAACACGAAACTGCTGGCGTAACGTTGCCCGAATACGGTTTTTATAATATAATTTATCAAGCTTACACTTCGAAATACGTATTAACCATTGCTCTAGTCTGGAAAGGATAGGCCTTCTTGAACTAGTTTGAAAAAACTCTTTTCCCCGTTTTGTCTAGAAGCGGCAGTTATACAATAGTCATATTTTTTTGTTTTTTTTTTTAAGGCATAGATGAGAAATTATTACATCTCAATTATTGCTTTAGACATAATTATATATTAGACTAGATATATTGATATTTCTGAGATCCATAATATTTAAAACAGTTGACCAAAAAGTTTCCTATTTTTACAAGTAATGTATATATACTTTGCAAATGGCGAAAAATCGGCTCAAGGGAAATGTGCATAAGACTATTATAAGACCAGTCATTTTTTTATTTTTTTTATATCATAGGAGGCCAACGAACAGGTGGGTCACCTGATGTTAAGTGATCACCACCGTCCATAGACACTTGCAACACCAGAAGAGTCACAAGTGCGTTGCCACCCTGTGTTTGAGGGAAGGGGAGTGGAGAAAGGGCGGGGGAGAGGGGAGGTGGGTTATCCGGCGCTCTCTCTGACCGAACGAATCGCAACAATACAAGAAGCACTGTTACTGCACGTCGGTTTTCTGCGAGAGGGGGGTACTCCCCCGGACGAGCCGACCCATTCATGCTAAAACCAGTAATAGCTTCAGCTTTACACCTCATCCTGTATGGATCTGAGTACTGGGCTACGAAAGAGAAGGATGAAAGAAAATTACATGTAGCAAAGATGCGAATGTTAAGATGGATGTGTGGTGTAACTACAATGGATAAGATTAAGAATGAGTATATCAGAGGAAGTTTAAAAATAGTACCAGTGACAGAGAAGTTGAAGAGTAATAGCTAGCATGGTATGGCCACGCCAAGAGAAGAGATAACTGGTAAAGTTTTAAGTATGAATATGGATATGGAGTGGAGGAATATTGAAAAAGGTATGGATGGATTGTGTCCGAAATTATATGTGTATAGTGAGACGACGTCTGACAAGGTAGGTGAAAAAGGAAACCTGTTGTGGCGACCCTACTTAAGTGGGATAAGGCTAAGAAAATGATGATGAACGTGTATATGGTTTTTTATTTACTGTAATACACTATTACATGCCACTAGGTTATATTTTATTGTTACAAAATTTGATGTGGTTTTGCGTAATAGACTATCGCGGACCGTCCCTCGTTCATAACATGGATAATGTATGATATATATTCGAACTAATTTCCGAAACGGATGAACTGAATTTGATTTTTACTAGCAGATACATACATTACTTTCAAACGTATAATTTGATTGCATAATTTTACGTTCTTATTGCATTGCTTTTGTAAAATATTTAATCTCAGAGAGAGTAAATTACAAAATATGAATTGAAAAATCTATAGTTCATCCATATCGCTACATATTATAAATAATTATATTATAAAACAAACTCCTCTGCCACGTCTGTCTGTCTATTCGCGATAAATTCAAAAACTACTAAACAGATGTTCATTGGGTTTTCACCAGTAGATAAAGTGATTCGTGAGGAAGGTTTAGGTATGTAATTTGTCCAGATTTTTTTAAATTATCAGGGCAGTACAACGTACGCCGGTCGCGCTATCAAAACGTATAATAACACACAAAGTTGTGGCAACAACTAGTTTATACCACAAACAAAAAGTATATTTGTATATAAAAAATAAATGATTATTAAATCACGCTTGAACGGATTGTAATGCAATTTGGCATACATATAAAGCTAGTTATGTGGCCAAACATCATCAGTTATTTTTAATAAATTAACATAAAAGTAAACGTTTCATATAGTGAGACGATCGGGTAAAAGTTAGCTTAATATATTGTAACAAAAAAAAATCTTTCGCGACCGATTAGCCACGAGTTCGCAAACCCGTTCACGATTGTCGTGAAACTCGGACGTGTGACGAAATTATGTACCGAAAAAATACGTGATGTTCAAATGGTTGTGACAAAAAAAACGGTTTTGGATATTCATTGTATAAATTGATTTTCAAATTACAAGAGAGTGGTGCATCGAATTTCCTTAAATGCATGCCTCTCACTCTTTAGTTAGTGATAGATATTACACTGAGATGACTAAGAAATTGTTGCATAACGCTGGCTTTTTGATAATTTCCTGATACGATTATAATATAATTTACGAACTATTATATTCATTGTGACCTGACATAATGGGTACTGTAAGAAATAACCGAAAAATAAAACGTTTGTAACTCTCAGAAGCGATTGTCGTTGCCTTGAAGACACACTAACGTTACTATGAGTGGAAAAAGTATTACACCATCTTTGAACTCGACGTATTAAATAGGTATTGGTTTTTAAGAATTAATGACATTTTTGAGCAATATAATATTACTTTATCCGATACGAAATATATATAAGAGTTGTTGAGGTATGTATGTTTGGTACACATATATGTTTCAACGACTCATATATGTATGAATAGTTAGCTTAGCTTAGGTTGAGAATTGCATGTATCAAGCAACAGCCCAAGCCGAGGTGTGCCATGCACCCTTGAGTTAGTTGTCAAATAAAATCGGGGCTGAGTGCCTTAAGCGCTCGCCTTAGTAGTCCGGTGAAGCTGTTAAGACCTTGCCAGGTCAATAGCGTAATCAGTCCAAAAAAAAATATTACCTTGTTTTTTAAAACTATCACATCTACATTTCTCAACCGATCAAATTTAAAATACATTATAAGTTTGACCGCAATCTAATTTCATGGTAAATAATACCAAAAATATTCATAAAATAAAAAAATATTTTATAAATAAATAAATTCATAAAATGGTAAGCAAAATAAATCTAAAGGCAACTGGCTCTCAATTGCAGCTACCGGAACACACCAATAGGTGCTTGGTGATATACTTTATAGGTGGTAGAGCCACGCTGAAACTATTACTGGTATGGTTCGGCTGGCCTTGGGTATTACCACCTTCTCACAGAAAACATACTTTCAGCATGAATGGGTCGGCTCGCTCGGGGTAGTAGCATTCTCTCACAGAAAACCGCCGTGAAGTAACATCGCTTGCATTGTTGTGTTTCGTTTGGTCAGTGAGAGCGCCGGAGGACCCCCCCACCCACTTCCCCACTTTCCCAACCCCGCTCCCCCAAACACAGGTTGGCAAAGCACTGGCGACTTCCCCGGTGTAGCTAGTGTCTATGGACGGCGGTAATCACTTATCATCAGCAATAGTGGTAGCTAGCCAGGCGGACTTAGAAAAAGCCCTAACACCATAATATATCTTCATCATAGTGTCTTCCTTCACCTAAAGCTTGAACTCCAATTAAGCCATTATCGCTTTACAAGAAATCTTTCATGCAGTGAAAAGTACTGTTCTCGAGTATAAATCAAATTTATATTACTACAAGCCACGGGTACAAAAACTAGTAGTTAATAAACATTTATATTCCGACATACAAAATACGCTTGACGCGAAAAGTTCACCTTAGGAAGATCCAAAGTATCATAAATTGCTCCCCTTATCAAACTGAAATAGTTTAGAATATTATCCGATACGAAATATATATAAGGGTTGTTGAGGTATGTATGCTTGGTACACATATAAGTTTCAACAACTCATATATGTATGAATAGTTAGCTTAGCTTAGGTTAGCTTACATAGGTCGCGAATTGCATGTATCAGGCAACAGCCAAAGCCGAGGCGTGCCGCGCACCCTTGAGCTAGTTGTCAAAATAAAATTGGCTGAGTGCCTTAAGCGCTCGCCTTAGTAGTCCGGTGAAGCTGTTAAGACCTTGCTTGGTCAATAGCGTAGTCAGTTCGAAAAAAAAAAAAATCAAAAATTGCACTTAAATGATTTAAAAAATTATTAAGTTCCCAATTATAATCATCATGTAATTAAATTGTATATCAGTAACCCTATCTTTTATATCTATTCTATACATACAATAAAAATAAAGGGGTACGAAAGTATACACTCTAGTGGTAATAAAAATGCGATTTTTAAAATTATGTCGGTCTGTCTGTTTGTTCCTGCTAATCTCCGAACCGGTGGACCGATTTTGACGGGAATTTCACTCGAAAATAGCTGAAATTACAGCGGGCTACTCTAAATTAGACTAGCTATTAACCGCGGCTTTGTCTTCAATGTTATCTCCAAAACGGTTGAACCGATTTTCACGGGACTTTCACCAACAGATAGCTGACCTTATAAAAAGTAATTTAGTTAATTTTAATTTAGACTATCTGTTAACCGTGGCTTCGCTCGCAGTACTATCTTCAAAATAGTTAGACAGATCTTCACGAAATTTCTATTAACAGATAGCTGACCATTTAAAAAGTAATTCAAGCAATTTTAGTTTATACCAGTTATTAACCGTGGCTTCGTTCGTAGTACTATGTCCAAAACGGTTCGTCCGGTCTTCACGAGACTTTCACTGGCAGATAGCTATTCTTATAAAAAGTAATTTAGAGAATTTTAGTTTTTACTAGCTGTTAACCGTGGCTTCGCCCGTTGTGCTATCGCCAAAACAGTTAGACCGATTTTCACGGGACATTCACTGGTAGATAGCGAGCTTTATAAAAAGTAATTGAGGTTATTCTATATTAGACTAGCTGTTACCCACGACTTTGTCTGCGTGAAATTTAGCAAGATTTCAACTCATTCTTGATTTTTAATAAGAGAAATAATTATCAGCTTATTTCGACATTATAATTATTAATAACTTTAACGATATAGAGGTCTTCCTAGTAGGATCTTAGATTATAAACGTATTACGTAAAGAGTTCCATAATTCAATTTCTAGCAGAACAGACAAGCGTTTATTTTTTGTATTGTCACAAAATCTTAATTATAATGGCAACGTGTATTAAATGTAATGTAAATGTAAAACTTTATAATAATATTTTAAGTTACTGTTTCATTAGTTCCTTAAACAGTGTAAGTGAGCACTGAGGTAGTTATATGGTGGGTTAAGGTTCTAAATACACACATCAAAAAAGTCTAAGCAACATGTGTGATATCCGATGATAAACCTCATTGGACACACTGTTAGTATTTATATATCTAATTTATATGTTACATGTTACTGTAGGTGGCATGCGTGTTAGATAGATATATAGTTATACGTAAATATAATTTAGAAATCTGTGTACTAAATTAATTTTGTATTCCAAAATTCGATAAATTGTAGGATTAACTGAACGTCACTATTCACAATAAAGAACAACGATTTGCTTGTTCAAACGTAGTTATTAATTTTACTACATTTCATGAACCGACAAACGTCACAACGGCCATCATAGCGTACCCCTATTATAGTCCTAGAAGTTAATGCCAGGGAATCTCTATGACGTCCCCAATCTTCGTAGTTCGCATTATAACCAAGCCCTTTAATTATAAAGATTGTTATGTATAAAACTTTATTGAAAATTAATTAAAATTAATAGCGTGTTTTCCTCTTATGTAACTAGAAAATTCGAACATAATGTGTTCATAATAAGATCTAGTTCACGTCTTCATCAACAATACAAAATTGCATTCGATCGTAACAATGGTTTCGTGATAAATATATCTCTTGAGTATTTGATACGGGATAATAATTTAATGTCGTGAAATTAAATCAAATTGGCTAATTTTGATAACGAAATAGTTGGTAAGAGAAACGTAAAAAAACACTGTAACGCTATCGTATTTTCACTTTTAGTTGCAGAAATATTTTTTTAAATGATTTATAAATATATTTAATGTTTCTATTGACGTCGTTATTTCAATTTGTTGTCCTTTTCATTTTCTTTTATATAATTGATGATTTTATTTTTACAGTGGATGTTTATATTAAAGAAATAATAATATATGCATACACGAATTGATTGATTTAAATTTTTTTAATAACAATACAATATCATGACCTATAAGCCGAAATGCGTTATTCTTGAACAACAAAGAAATATCTGGAAAAATCTGGAATTTTTCCATAAACATCGTGCATGAACTCGTAGATTTAAATGAGGTATGGTCGTAACATTTCAATTCGTTAATCACGCATGCATTTAAACTTTATCTGTGTATCTATAACGTTTTAAATTACATTAATTATGTTGCTATAATAATGCGAAAATTTGTCAGTTAAGTGTGGTCTATACAGTTCTAGCTAAAACTTCCACTATATAAATATACTAGCCGCTTCCCGCGACTTCGTTCTCTTCTTCTTCTAATAGTTATTTTGGGCTAACGCTAATACGCAGCGGAAGCACTCAAGAAGAAAAAAACCCCGATTTTTAAATATTCTTCAATGCTACTAAGTTCCTATTGGTCTTAGATGATGATGTATAGCCCTTCTAATATAACCTATTCTAGTATAACCTTCCTCGACAAATGAGATATAAAGCACTGAAATGATTTTTCAAATCGGACCTGTACTTCCTGGGATTACCCCCATACAACGTCACAAACTTTACCTCTTTATAATATTGGTATAGATGTATAAGTTGGTTATAGCGGGATATAGGTGATTTTAAAACCGCTAAGTATAGGAAACTGTTCGTTGAGGTAACTGACCAGTGGGTGCTATCAGTCGCTGGTCCCTCAGGCGGAGAGGTCTAATCGGGTAATTGGCTTCCCACGAGCCCAAACAGTTTTTGCCTTCAACCCGCAATTCGAAACTATATACAGGTTGTTTTATATTACAACTTAATGTTTAAAGGGTTTCACTATTACAAATATAGGTAAATAACTTATATCTATATATATATATTTCAAGTGTTCATAGCTTACTACCAACATGTTTGGAAATCGCATCAATTGATTCCGTTCCGAGTCCTATAATGAGTCGAAAGTTTTGGTATAGAAAAATAGTGACAAAATCATTCGTAATCTTGCTTATTACATTACGAAGAGGCTGCGGTACGGTAGTTATGCTTTTTCCTGTATCCAATCTTCGTAGTTCGCATTATAACCAATCCCTTTAATTATAATGATTGTTATGTATAAAACTGTATTGAAAATTAATTAAAATTAATAGCGTGTCTTCCTCTTATGTAACTAGAAAATTAGAACATAATCTTTTCATAATAAGATCTAGTTCACGTCTTCATCAACAATACAAAATTGCATTCGATCGTAACAATGGTTTCGTGATAAATATATCTCTTGAGTATTTGATACGGGATAATAATTTAATGTCGTGAAATTAAATCAAATTGGCTAATTTTGATAACGAAATAGTTGGTAAGAGAAACGTAAAAAAACACTGTAACGCTATCGTATTTTCACTTTTAGTTGCAGAAATATTTTTTTAAATGATTTATAAATATATTTAATGTTTCTATTGACGTCGTTATTTCAATTTGTTGTCCTTTTCATTTTCTTTTATATAATTGATGATTTTATTTTTACAGTGGATGTTTATATTAAAGAAATAATAATATATGCATACACGAATTGATTGATTTAATTTTTTTTAATAACAATACAATATCACGACCTATAAGCCGAAATGCGTTATTCTTGAACAACAAAGAAATATCTGGAATAATCTGGAATTTTCCATAAACACCGTGCATGAACTCGTAGATTTAAATGAGGTATGGTCGCAACATTTCAATTCGTTAATCACGCATGCATTTAAACTTTATCTGTGTATCTATAACGTTTTAAATTACATTAATTATGTTGCTATAATAATGCGAAAATTTGTCAGTTAAGTGTGGTCTATACAGTTCTAGCTAAAACTTCCACTATATAAATATACTAGCCGCTTCCCGCGACTTCGTTCTCTTCTTCTTCTAATAGTTATTTTGGGCTAACGCTAATACGCAGCGGAAGCACTCAAGAAGAAAAAAACCCCGATTTTTAAATATTCTTCAATGCTACTAAGTTCCTATTGGTCTTAGATGATGATGTATAGCCCTTCTAATATAACCTATTCTAGTATAACCTTCCTCGACAAATGAGATATAAAGCACTGAAATGATTTTTCAAATCGGACCTGTACTTCCTGGGATTACCCCCATACAACGTCACAAACTTTACCTCTTTATAATATTGGTATAGATGTATAAGTTGGTTATAGCGGGATATAGGTGATTTTAAAACCGCTAAGTATAGGAAACTGTTCGTTGAGGTAACTGACCAGTGGGTGCTATCAGTCGCTGGTCCCTCAGGCGGAGAGGTCTAATCGGGTAATTGGCTTCCCACGAGCCCAAACAGTTTTTGCCTTCAACCCGCAATTCGAAACTATATACAGGTTGTTTTATATTACAACTTAATGTTTAAAGGGTTTCACTATTACAAATATAGGTAAATAACTTATATCTATATATATATATTTCAAGTGTTCATAGCTTACTACCAACATGTTTGGAAATCGCGTCAATTAACCATTCGTAATCTTGCTTATTACATTACGAAGAGCCTGCGGTACGGTAGTTATGCCTTTTCCTGTATACATAAAACATATTTTTAAGATAATCAATAAAGAAAACGAAATCGCAGGTATCAGCTAGTATATAAACACCTAGAGCCATATAAAATCTGCAGCGAAGACATTTTCTCTAAGAAGTCCGTAATCAATTTCCAATAAAATCACCCTTTAGAAATAAAATCTCGTTACTCGGACCACATCTGTGTCGGAAGCGTTATATTTCTCGCCGATGCAGACGCAAGACGCCGCGACAAAGTTACTTGCAACTCCTCAAAGAAAATTCTACACACTTATATAAAAAAATACGTCGTCACAAAGTCACCTCTACTCGTTCATGAATAAAGACGAATTTGGCGCGTATCGACGTAGTACGATAGTTCGAAACGGAATTAAAAAACTAATCGAAAATGAATGCACGTCGCCTCAGACGTTCCGAAAGGAAAGCACGTATTTGTCGCGGCTCTTGGAGAGAAAAAAAAAATCTTATTTCATTCATAAAATGAGACGCATTGAGATCTCGGGGCTTCGGTTTTTTTAGACTTTATTCACCACGGCCGTTGATCGACGTGAAATGATGTCAAAATCACGGGCGTTTTTTTCTCTCTCCCCCTCTCTTTCTCCCATCCGTACACTTCTTTACACTGAACACACTGTTTACACTCCGGTGGTTTCGTCACGGCTAGATTTTTTTAAGTTCCCAAGCGGTTCGGTATTTTAATTTTATTTTATGGCCTACATAAGTAGGTACACTGATGTTTTGTTGTAGACAATTCTTAATTCTGTGACCATACGATGTGTCCGTTCGTTTTAGAAAGTTTTTATGAAGGGCTTTAATTAGATGCGTGATTACTTCCATTTTTTAGTCTGTGTTAATTTTGCTTGAAGTCGAAACCTTTTTTTTATGTTGTAGCAGGCAAACGAACAGATGGGTTACCTGATGGTAAGTGAAGCCACGCTGAAGCTATTACTGGTTTGAGCATGAATGGGTCGGCTCGCCCGGGGTACTACCACCCGACCCACAGAAAACCGACGTGAAGTAACAGTGCTTGCATTGTTGCGTTTCGTTCGGTCAGTGAGAGCGCCGGAGACCCACCTTCCCTCCCCTTCTACTTTCCCCTTCCCATTTCATTGCCAAAACACAGGTCGGCAACGCACTTGCGACTCCCCTGGTGTTGCAAGTGTCTATGGACGGTGGTGATCACTTAACATCAGGTGACCCATCTGTTCGTCTGCCTCCTATGATATAAAAAAAAAACTATCGACCTTTGTTAAACATAATTGGTTAATTACAGGTACACTGAACCTTTAGCAATGATGAAGTCTTCATTGATTTAAAAAATAAATAATCTGTAGCCCTGCGCATAACGCAGCTTTAATAACGGTAGGAAAATCTCAGTGAACTTAACAATTTCCCAATATACAAAAAATACCTGCCTATGCTACATATAGTGATACTGGTCTAATAAGTACAGTTTGGTTGAACGTGGTTACTATGTCCCATCGAATTGCGAGTTTAACAGATGCCATAATAGCACTTTTAGGTATGTTGTATTCTCGGATTAGAAGGTGTATGTCCAGTAATCAAACGTAGTGGTTAAGTGTCTGTATCTGATTAGATACCTACCACTAACAATGTAATAAGCCAGTTATAGTGACTCGTTTCTGGTGTACCACCAGACTAGGCCCCTCTCGGTAGCTGCTCAAGCCTAGGTCCGTTCGAAATCTTTTTAAAGCAAGTATTCAATACGTATTTAACTTTTTTGTAATAACACCGCACAGGTTTTAGCTTCTGACTACAAAATCAGCTGATGTTAACTTAGAAGTCTAAGATAGTAACGCTAAAACTAGAGGGGACTGGCTTTCACACCCCAACAGATGCGTGACGACAGATTTTCAACTTAAGAGTAGTAGTTACCCAGGTAGACTTAAAAAGGTCTACCACTGCTATGGTTTCCCAAATATGCGTAATAATACCAAAGGAATATGCGAAAGTAACAAATTTACTTTCCATAAACCGTCCCATCTATAACACAATAAGATCCTGTGAACCGAAGCCGACATTGTAACAAAACAAAAACGCATTTTACATAAACAGTTAAGCTTTCGAATAGTACGTAATCGAGATCACGATTCGATCCTTTGTGCGGATCGATACGTTCCATCGATCTGCTCTGAACGTCGCTGCGTGCGTGCGCGCATGCATTATGTACTAACATTCTTCATGAGGACTAGTTACACTGTCAATTAAGCAGTTTTAACTTGTGGTTAATTTTTTTTATACACCTGTATGCTATGTCGTCATAATAGCGAGTAATTTAAGTACCATTACAGACATAAGAATTAATATATTCGAAAATATTGTTGGTGTAAAATGATATTTGCAATACCATTACACATTGTAAAACAAAGTCCTCCGCGGCGTCTGCCTGCCTGTTCGTGATAAACTTAAATACTACTGATAGGATTTTCACGTAGTTCATTTAGTTCATTAATAGATAGAGCGATTCACGAGGAATGTTTGTATATAATTTGTCAAAAGTTTTTGTAAATTGGTTAGAATATAACGATAAATGTTCGAAGTATCGAAAAAGTCAAGCCGCCTGGTAGCTTTCGTTCAAACGATGCCTTAATCCTTTTGAGATATATCAAAATAATTGAGATATTAAGCAAAGTAGAGGAAGCCACGGGAATCAGCTAGTACTGTATAATTTCCACATACATGCTCAACAGCTACGTGACAATGAAATGAATATATTACGATGGTTGTAAACAACCGCTAAAGCGTTACACGACTAGATGACATTCGGAACCAACACATTGTTGGCAAGCTTAGAATCCGTGAAATCTTGGATACGCCTCAGGAAATTCTTCTTAGGAGGTATGATCATATAAGTCCAATTTTATAAAGGACTCTTCAAATAACGCCGCTAGACTACGTCGGAAATAAATATTTCAGCATAAGCATACAAAATTCAAGGTCAAACAGATATAAAGGAGAATGACCTAACACAAAAGGATGCCAAAGATCGTGCAAAGTGGAGGAATCTGAATCGGAAAGCGAATCTTGGCTAGTGCCAGCATAGTTGCTGGAAAAACGCTACGCAGACGAAGAAGACTATAGTTTTATGGTTATATAATTATTAAGAATTATATTTAGCATAACTCTCAATAGAGTAGTAATTATGTTTAATTATAAGTTTTGAGTGAAAATATAAGAACGGTCTTACTAATTTTTTTTATAAATAGCCTAGATACATAATAATATGTTTAAAGACTGTTATAGATAACTAACTACTTATGTGGCCATTATAACAGTCGTGTAAACAATGTAAGCAATTAAAGATCGCGCACCATTAGTCAATATAATCTGTAAAAACACGTATTAGTGAAATGAAAAATAAAATTATAAAAAATTAAATACATGATAGCAAATCTTAATTTATACTGTTCAACAGTAGCATATTCGGATGCTGCATGTATCAACGTAGATTCAAATATCACAATGAGCCAATGGTTTCGGTGAAGGAAAACAAATTGATAAAACCATGGTGTGGTAAGCCGTTGCCGTAAAACTGGCACCAAATATCTATAGCTCTGTTCTAGCAACTGCATGTGACAGCAGGTCCTTATTAAGGTTTAGTATGTGACCACCTTAAGCTATGTCATCATTGTAATTAGAAATTAACGCTAAAATCTATAGTGTAAAGTTGAAATCTTTATAAAGCTATAATTACACTGTCGGTCTCAAATAATTTTTCGACTGCAGTGTAAACAGTCCGTCTAATGTAACGAGCGATTAACTCCCGCTTACACAATAAATGTAACTGTACCATTTCAAAGCGCAGAAACTCGATAGGCATCTAGCAATGGGATCGTTAGTTAGTGCAGCGCGAAAGCTATTGCGGGCATTTTGTTTGAAATTAACAATTATGGCTTTACACTCGATTTGTATGCTCCGATCGGAGTATGGACGTGAAAGGGGACACTCTGAGTAACTTATAACTTACACTAACAAATAATGAACTTAATGGTCACACGAAGACGTAGGTTAAGTTAAGTATGGCTTTAGGTAGATTTTTTTAATTATAATATTTGATGAAGAATGTGTGTTTATATTTATAAGTAACGTACCTATTATATTTTATTTAATTATTTCCTAAGTTATATGTCTTTCGATAAAATTGATATTAAGTAGATATTTTGGATATTAAGTATTTTGTATTCCTAATGTCATCTCACAGATCTCATGGGGCAGTGATAGTAAACTCTACCACAGAGCCGAAAGCTCGCAGGTTTGTTGGCGGATGAACATAATTTCTGTATCTGTATCCAGTTCTGTGTGTTTCATACCTATATTTCCCGCGGTTTTGGAAACGTTTCCTATGTAGTAACTATCTATATCTTTATCTTATATCGATGTATATACATAAAATAATAACTGTGTGATTGAAAAATAACTAAGTTTTAAACAGACTTTCATCTCTTTTTCACCAACTTATAGAGTTGAATTTCCAAAATTCTTTACTTGCGTAACGTGAAGAGACATTTATGCAAGCCGACATGACAGCGGCGACCGGTGAGGGATAGCGTGTCTCTCGGTAGTCGCCATTGTTTTTGGATTATACTGTGCTCACCATCAGGCACAGTACATTCACTTTGCTGTGCTACGATAAAAAAAAACTTAGTGCTCGACTTCAGTAAAAGAGGAATGCAAAGTATCATGGCCCTAGTTCTAGTTTTAGGTTGTGCTTTGATATGTCAGTCAGTCAGTCAGTTGTTCCTTTATATATATATAGACTGGCGAGCTCGGCGGGCGCTGTCCCACCTTGCTAATAAAAAAACCTTGACAAATTTTACACCAAACCTTCCTCACGAATCACTTTATCTATTGGAGAAAATCGCTTGAAAATCCGTTCAGTATTTTTTTAGTGTATTGCAAACAGACAGACATACAGACCGGCAGAGGTTTTTGTTTTATAATATATAGTGATGTTTATATGGTATATGATGTTTTTTATAATAAATTACTAAAAAAAATAAGGAACAAAAACCATTTTCCTTGTCATTGGCTGATAAGAAAAGGAAAAAGAAAAAAACTTGATCCTATAACTTTTGACAACGAAAAGAGACTTCGATTACCGAATAGATCACTGAAAAAGGTAATAAAAGTGTAATTACAATTAGCGAAGATAAAATAACATTTCTTCAGTTTTATAACCAATTGATCAGGATTCATTTGTTACTATATACGAAACAGGAGAAGGAAGGGCAGAACTATCGGAAGTGATTTACATCGGTAATATTTTCAAACCCATATAATACAAACAGCCCTGTCCAATACCGGAAGAATGTTGGTTCGCACACAGACGGACCGGAGCAGCGGTAACAACCTTCGACATCACACGACGACCGTAGGGCTGCATGACTTGGTTATCGATATTTAACTTCGTTACATTTCCAACTAAGCTAAATCCAATTTTAGCCGTTCCTAATATTTCACGTTATTTTTTAAGATCTTTAAATATTATTTTTCGAACTTACTACGCTATTGACCTACTAAGGTCTTAACAGCTTCACCGAACTACTAAGGCGAGCTCATAATGCACTCAGGCGAGTTAAGATCTTTAAATTTTGTGCAAGAATATGAAGACAAAATGTGAAAAATACGATAAAAAAAGCCTTATAAACGCAAAATTTGAACTTCGTCATAAAAACTGGAAATCTTAAAAAAATTAAACATGTTATATGAACGATTAAAATTGGATTTAGCTCATTTTGAAATGTGATTCATTTCAGTTATGATTAACAGAAATACTTTTATTATATTATCAACTTACTAGTTTTTGCTCGCGGCTTTGCTCACGTATTAACTTTTGACCTAATCAGTGGGAACGGTATTAAAAAAAAAATTAAAAGTATTTTATTACGTCTTTTGTACTTGTATGCAAAATTTAATAATGATCGATTGAGTAGTTAAAACGTCACAGTGTAACAAAGAATCTATGTCATGTCTATTTAATAAATTCTATGACATATTTACATACAATGTACAGTTCAAACCTATCCTAGAAGTGTGAAATTTTGCATAGAAGGACTGATATAAGCAATAATTAATTAATTATTTATGGTACCTATTAGAAAGGATTTATCAACATTAATCCTTTCTCTTCCTTTTCTTCACATCCTCAATAATATTTTTTACTAGATACTGCCAAAGAAGAAACCCCTTGTGTATACTCCGATACTACTAGTAATACATAAAGTTTATGAAACGTCTAAAGTAGCCGAATAAACTTATATATGTGACGTGTAAATAAAAAAGTTGTGATAATGTGAAATACGAGAGAGATAGGGAGAGATAAATGAGGCAATTAATGGAACACGTGGATATCAAAACATATCAAGAAGATTATCCAATTAATATATATAGTAAAGGAAAAAATGCGAATGAACCAATGTTTGTTACTTTTCTATATAAAAAACTATGAAAATATTATTTCGATTTACCAAAATATAATAATAACTGTCAAATAACTTGGTCAAATTTCTGCCATCTGTTGCACGAAGATATTGTATTATACATTATCGGCATTTATAAAGACAAAAGCAGACAAAGTTGCAGGTCGCGGGGAGTATACAAAATAAATAAAAAAGAAACATTTACAATCTAAAATTTAGCCGTAGCACATTAAATCTTATACCAGGGTCTAGGTAATTATCCTGGCGACACTCCAAAGTGTCGCGCTCATTTCAATTAGCTCTCTTAAATATTCAATGTCTTTAAAATAGGCTGCGATTCGCCCGGACTAGTTGAGAAGTTTCATTACCGCCTGAGGTTAATTGTTGACTTCGAGTTAGAATGATGTGGACTTTATTTTTAATGTTCCCTTTAACGAGATATGAAACGAGTTTATAATTACCTTATCCGTAGCTGGCTTGAAGTTTTTATTGTATGTCATAAAATTGTAAATCTTAGCGAACAAAATTTGTTAATATCAACCTTCTAATCTATTTTCCTCGGTTATAAATGAGTTTAGTAAAATTATTTTATTTTATCGATATTGGTCATATTCTTTGTAATTAATTACCTACATCACCACCCTTTATAGTGGTAGAGCTACGCTGAAGCTATTACTGCATGCATTTCAGCATAAATGGGTCGGCTCGTCCGGGGTAGTACCACCCTCTCACCGACGTGAATTAACAGTGCTTACATTGTTGCGTTTCATTCGGTCAGTGAGAGAGACCTCTCCTCTCTCCTCACCCTCTCCCTCCTCTAACCCATCCCCAAAGGGTGGCAACGCACTTGTGACTCCTCTGGTGTTGTTAGTGTCCATGGTCGGTGGTGATCACTTAACATCAGGAGACCCACCTATTAGTTTGCCACCTATGACATAAAAAAAAAAAAACATCAAGAAGTTGTTTGTCGAAAGCTTAATCTGATCTATCATATATATTAGAATGTGACAGATGAAATTCATCCAGCTTGTACCATGAATTGCCAAAAATCAACCTATACGTTATCAGTAGATCGACATAGATAATGTCATATCGATATATACGGATCGACAACCGTTCGGATCGCAGGGAATGCGTCGTGGCGCATCACTAGGCGCACGCGGACTGATGATCATTGCCGGCGCATGCGCTCTATAAATAATATGTTGTAAAACGATTTTCGATAGATTAATCTGAATCGTGCGCACGGCCGTGCGCCGCCGGGATAGAAGAGGGATCTATTGTAGATCGATACAGAACTAAGAATGGCTAGAAATGTTAATTGTTTCTTAATTATATGATAACTTGGCAATACCTATGGTAACATAGAGTTCATTTTGCCGATTTTAGTAATGTAATTAATAGATGCAGAATATAATTAAAATATACATTCGACAATATGTGTGCAAAATTTTATGACTGGTTGAGTAGTTAAGGCGCGAAAGCGTAACAAACAAATTGACTTTCGCATTTATATTATTACAAAAGATATACAGGATAACTTGTTAAACAGCAGCAACATTTTCAGGGGTTACTGAGAGGGGTGCTTATAATTTGACCTAATTATCTAGAGAAAAACAAAACTGATATACACTAAACATTAGGTAATTTACGCAAAAACGAACTGGTATAATAATAAGGAAAGCAATGAATGACACAGTGTCATGCAGTCTCGCCGGTGTCCCACACTTCGACCCGCGCCCCGCTTCCTTTTGTTCGACCATGCGGCATTCCGACGATAAGCAGTTACGTAATGATTAACCTTGTAAAGCGTCCCTTTAATGTTGTTCATTGAACCTTGATGTGTTTTTTTTACGTTTAAAAGTATCGTTCCCATAGTTTAAAAAGTTTTAGAATAAACTTTAAGTAAGGTATTTGTTGTTTATTAGTATTTGTTTTGATATTATTATTTTATATGTTAAATGTGACCATGAACTACAAAGAGATTGAAGGGTGTTAAACTTTAAACAGTCACCTGGTATATTACATATAATGTAATTATTATAATCTTCTTGATCTGAAGTAATTTTATGTAAATAAAATTGTGCACTAAGAAATTCTTTTAGTCTCAGTGTATAAGTCCGCGTAAAGCTGTCGTCGCGCCCACGGGGCATTGGGAAGGCTAGAACGACTATCTCGTTTCCCTTTGACTCGGCGACACGGACTTATAAACGGGACATAATTAAGTCTTTAATATGAAGTTTATAATTTACTTCCTCCCGCAATGTACCCGCGATAAATTTCTCTTTTAGGATCGTAGTGCAAAGCTATGTAGTCTAGAATCTTCCATAATACGTGGACTAACCTATTGAATATCATTTCGGTTAAACAATACTCTCTAATTATTATTATAGAATAGATGATACCTGTGTTTAATGCTTGAGTTAAATATTTTTATCATCACTCTCTTGGCCGTTATACAGCTGTGCATAATGTGTAACTTGTATCGTTCTTTAGATCCAGTTGTGTGGTTATCTGTAAACTAGAAAGAAAGAAAAATATATTTATCCGATACATACAACGCATATTTACAAATATATACATTAAAAACATCAAGAGAGATAAGTGTTGCATGGGGGGAAAAGGCCTTTGTCCCAGCACAAGCTGCAGGCTCTTTACCGGTGAAAAAATTTTCACGATCGAAGAACACTACAATACGCAAAATTATGAAGTGTACGCTACAGTTCTATAAAAGCTGTTCAAGTTGTCGGAATGGTACAACGTGGTCATCATTCTGCGTCAGTGATGGTTTGGTGTGGCGTGTTTTAACAAGGAGTGACAAAACTATATTTTTGTGAAAAAGGAGTGAAGACTTCAGCCACAGTGTGTCAAGATACAGTTTCGGATCATATTGTGATACCTCTCAGTAATATACTTTTTATAAATATACCGTGGACTTTCCAGCAGGACTCTGCACCTGGTCACAAGGCACGAACACGAACTACCCAAGCCTGGCTTGAAACCAACGTTCCGGACTTTATAAAAGCTGAAGACTAGCTCTCATCAAGCTCAGATCTCAACCCTTTAGACTTCAAATTATGGTCAGTTATAGAGGACATGGCCTGCTATAAGGGACACGGCGACATTGAGTCTCTTAAAAAATCTTAGGAACAAGCAATAGCGAAGATTCGTGACCAAACAGGTTAAAGGCCTGTATAAAAGCCAAACTTGGCCATTTCGAATAGAATATTTTTTATTTTTTGCTACTGAGACTATTAAATATGTAGGTATAAGTTTTAATAATATTACATTACTTCATTTAAAAAAAATGCATTTTCATTTGTAACAGAACTTATGGCCGGACTTGGTATAGACGAAATTTCAAATACACGGACGCATTTACATGATAATTTCAAATTAATATTATACATGCTCTTAATAATGTAACCTAGTACCGTCTACATAGAATACGATACAATATAATTTATGGAAAAGCTGTGGAATTAAATATCATTTTAAAATGATTGCGCACTAGCTCAGAGATCAGATGATGTAACCAGTTTATTCAATTTATTTATTTACTGAATTTCATACGACGCTTGTCATGTCAGTAGATAGTTTTTTAAATGTTTTTTTTTTAAATAAAACGATGACCTCGTATAAGGTTACGAATAGGAGGAGGTATGTCATTTCAACACTCAGTGGCCGCGTCCCTAAAAGAACCACGAAAGGTCACTGTTCTATGTCTCGGAAGAAGAAATACATGTGAGCGAGTCCTTTTATGGTGGTAGAAGGTAGAAAGTAGTAGAGTCACGCTGTATCTATTACTAGTTTCAGCATGAATGGATCGGCTCGCCTGGGGTAGTAGCACCCTTTCATAGAACATCGACGTGAAGTAACAGTGCTTGCATTGTTGCGTTTCGTTCGGTCAGTGAGAGTGCCGGAGGCCCACCCCCTTTTCTTCTTTCACTACCCCTCCCCCATATACAGGCTAAGAACGCAATTGCGACTCCCCTGGTGTTGCTAGTGTCTATGGACGGTGGTGATCACTTAACTTCAGGCGACCCAACTGTTCGTTTGTCTCTTTTTGACATAAAAAAAGGTTTTGGTTTAAACAGGTTTGGAATATGGTTGCCTTTTTATAATGTATATTGCTTGAACCATAATCTCATTTGTTGTTAAATTAGGTTGTAGTCTAAGATGGTAAACACACTAAATCTAAAGGGACTGGCTCTCAAGTGAAGCTGCTGGAACACACCAATATGTGTCTGGCAACGCACTTTCGACTCCCCTGGTGTTGTTAGTGTCTATGGACGGTGGTGATCACTTAACATCAGGTGACCCACATGTTCGTTTGCTTGCTATGACATAAAAAAAGAAAAAGCCCTATCACCGTAATATAGACCATCATCATTTCAAAAAGCTTACTTATTAAAACACGAGGTTTCCAATTCAATTCTCAAGGGTTGTAGTCTATTTTTGATAAATTTCACATACGATTTTGATTTGTTCTGAGGCTGGTAATGTTTGCTATTGTTTATCGTGGATAAGCGGCCTAAAGATAAAGACCAAATGCCGTTTCTAATAGCTTTAACAGTCTGTGGGAGTGGATGCGCACGCGTGTCCGTACGTAACGTGACGCTCTGCGACCTGTGGGAACATCCCAGCGTTTGTGTGTGTTGGGACCGCACGTGCAACGGTCCGGCTGTCCCGCCGAGCCTGAATTTATCTGTCTTTCACGGAAGACATGACCGAAGAAATCAATGGCCATGTTGTATAGGCATTTGTCGCGTTGCAAACATTTTGTAGTTGAAATACCGAATGGATTATGCCATGCAATAGTGTGCCCACTTTAACAGATCTACGATTGAGAAATAATCTTTATATAATTTTTCTAATATTAAACCATCTAGTCATGTATTTTTATATCAAAAGACGACGTAACAAGTTAAACGTCAGATGGATGATGAATCTTAAGAATATCTGCCGCAAGACACAAAACAACTTCTAAATATTGATTTTGTTCTTATTCTTCAATTAAAGTCATAAATAAAAAAAATAAAAAAGCCTTTTATTTCATGCCACATATTTAGTTTATACACTATAAAAAAAGTTAAAAAATAATTTTGCGAATCTGAAATGAGCACGAACCCCTCATGTGAGTGTGAAGGCCTCCTCCAAACTAGCTGTTTCTATCTTCCGCTTCCGTTAGCCAGTTTTTCCCTGCGACCTGTTTTATGTCATCTTCCCACCTTTAGGTCTTCCTCTTTTTTTGGCACCTTTTGGACCTGCCCATGTTGTTACCTGTTTCGTCCATCGATCGTCGCTCATTCTAGCAACATGTCCTGCCCATTGCCACTTCAGTTTTAATGAATAATAATGAATATAATTAAAGTCATATAAACTACTAATTTACTGTAAATCTATGAAATTATTTGCATTTTGTGTATGCAAAATTTTATATTGATCGATTGAGTCGTTAAGGTGCGATAATGTAACGAAGTCAACAAACGAATTCATATTCAGTAGTCCGGTGAAGCTGTTAAGACCTTGCTAGGTAAATAGCGTAGTCAGTTCGAAAGAAAAAAGAATTCATATTTGCATTTACAATATTAGTTAGGATCACAATCACAAAGCAGACTAAAAATTTGAATCGCAAAATGCAAAACATTAATATTACTGTAGTTATAAATTAATTTCCTCAGTATCTTCTATACGTATATATCTTCTATAAGAATGTAACTCTAATGTGCGTGTATTCATTGTAAAACAAATGGTTGCAGGTGTCTTGGAATAGGTAATAAAACACATTTAAATCATTTTTAGAAATGTCCGTTTGTCTGTCTGTTTGGACACACTTCACAACTAAAGTGCCGAGTTCACTAAACCTCACATCATAAAGCACATCCTCAAGAATAACTTAGTTCTTATTTCATTAAAATCGGTCCACTCTATCAAAAGTAATTGTAATTTTAACGACGATGTGACTTAAATACGAGAGAAAAGTAGGTAAATAAATGGACTTAATACATTCAGAAGATTTTATTAGTCGCTGTTTTTTTTAAATTAGGTTCTATTTGAACGTAGTCGCGGGCACAGCTAGTGTTTCAATAACAAAAATCTTTAACATTAATTTTATATTTCACGCGAAGAAGACGCGGACACAACTATCGTAAAACGAATATAATAATCATGTATTCATTTTGAAACTTATATATATTTTCTACCCAATCTAAGTTTATGCAGTCTACGATGCTCTAACGGCCCGGTACCTCATAATCATAATAGGCTGTTAACTACAATTTTTCATATCAAAAATTCTCTTTTCACTTTAAACGGAAAGTTTAAGCGCCATAAAACTTTTCAAGCGTGCTCCACATAAGTTTTACGTTCGCTCGAATACTATCACTAGGCAATGTTATATTTTCGTTAACCTAACAAAAACTAAGCCTTATGTGGAAACAAAATAAGGTATATAATCGTGTGAGAATTAGTTTTGTATGTGAAAATGCGAGTGGTTATTTGGTAAGGAGGCGTGAAATGCAAGACTCTGGAGGATATAACCGTAAACAATCCAGTGTGAGCTGAGTGTACTATAGTTCAGGGTAT
>MU161038.1:40122-53601 GCA_015888305.1 Antheraea pernyi
TCGATGTGTGGGTCTTATGTATAAGGCTCACGGTCTTCTTCACTGGGGTATCGTAGCCCTGTAGCGAACCACTATAAGTTAATTCCTCCATATTTAATATATAAAAATCTCGTGTCACGGTGTTCGTGTTCGAACTCCTCCGAAACGGCTCGACCGATTTCTATGAAATACGTATATCTGGTAGATATGAGAATAGGTCGTGAAATATATTTCATACCGCTAGGTGCTTAAAAATCTCGTGTCACGGTGTTCGTGTTCGAACTCCTCCGAAACGGCTCGACCGATTTCTATGAAATACGTATATCTGGTAGATATGAGAATAGGTCGTGAAATATATTTCATACCGCTAGGTGCTTAGGGTATCGCTGTTTAGAATTTTTTTGTTTGTCTTTTTGACTGAAAAAGTTAATTGTATTTTTTTTTAAATTTGTCATCATGAATACCTATAACCACAAAATTTTACTCTCCTGCCATACGCTTCCATTTCTTCATCATGATTTTAGTATTTTTGTAAGAACTATATATATCCAAACAATTTACCGATTGTTCGTATTTTAAATAGAATGGAATTATTTATGTTGTTGTATTTCAGATGGCGCTACGTTCGCCTCATCGAAATTTCTTCTGTGTTTGAGTTTATGAATTGTTTGGTTTCACAATCGGAAACGGTGGGAATCGCTGTAATAGGGTTTTAGGTTTTTTTACGATGTTTCGAGTTTGGGAATACAATTGGAACCGGTAGGTAACCGATTTCATGTAGACGAAGTTGCGCGGGTCAGCTAGTAGACTATAAATTTCATATTTCTAGGCTTGTTAACCGCTGTTCCTCAATCAATAAGGAAACCAGAACAGGTTAAAAAATACTTACATAGATGTATACGTAACCATAGGAGAGGGACTAAGATCAATTTGCTGATCAGGGGAAGGGGTGGTCAGAAGTAACAAAAATTCTGTTTACGTAGTTAATACTTGAACTCGATTTAGGGGCCCGCCCTAGTGGTCGAAATTCGACCATAATAACCCTTTATTATGGTATATACAGAGTTTTTTCTTCATGTGTTATCAAACAGAGGATAAAGTGTATGGAGCTGTTTTATCATTTCTTGTTTATCTATACTATAATATTATAAAGAGGTAAGTAAAGTTTGTGAGTTTGTGACGTTGTAGGGGGTAATCTCAAGAACTACTGGTCCGATTTCTTTCAGTGTTAGATAGCTCATTCATTGAGAAAATTTATAGGCTATATGTCATCGCTAAGACCAATAGGAGCGGAGCACCAATGAAGATTGTTTCAAAATCGGGTTATTTTTTCCTCTTGAGAGCTTCCGCTGCGTGTTAGCGTTAGCTCAAAGTAACTATTCCACGCGAATGAAGTCGCGGGCAGAGGCTAGTATAATATACAAATACTAAGCAGTAATTGTATAATGTGACAGAAGTAATCTAAAATCATCAAAATACTAATAACAGAATAACAGACACTAATCAGATTCGACAGTATCACAATTAAATAAGCGAGACTACAAATAAATAACAGCATATTTTTTTCACATCCTCTAATTTCATTCATACAGAAATTAATAATGGAATTGAATTAGATAACAGAATATCCATTAACAATAAAGATCAACTACGAAGCGAGACTGTATAACACAAAATGCCAAACAGCTTAGCGTATCTACGAACCTGGATCTAAAGCTTCGGTCAGACAAGTGACTTTTGCATACGTGGATTTGTAATTCTTCGACTTCATCGTACACGGACTCACTTTGAAACGATTATTATCGATTAAGTATTTTTGTTGCGATATTTTTAAAATAGAATATTTAAAATTTTAGCAAAAAAAAACATTCTCTTATTCATAAACATAAAAAAAAAACAAAATTATTCTCTGAGGTTGAATCTATAAGTAAATTCGTCATTTTCTGATACTCCACGCTGCGTCACATTGTTTTTTGCATTTCACACTTGCTTGGTATCTTTTCACCTATAATTTATATGGTAATTAATCTGCTCCTAAGTTTCCTAGCATAATTTAGTAGTATATTAGGCTTGCTTAACAAGTGAATTATAAAAATTGATTGCTAGTTCCAGTAATTAAGGGCAACTTATTCCAATATCTTAAATGACATTAAAATTTTTATACCTGATTTCAGACTGACAGTTCCAGGGATTTTGACAGAACATTTTGATGTAAACGGTGCTAAGTCATTATCATCATCAGCTTGTCAGAGACGAACTGCAAGGCCAGAGGCCTTTTCCGAAGGAAGGCATGGGCATAATCACTACGTCAATCCATGACGTATTGGCTATTTCAAACTCCTTGCAAGCCACAGTTTTATATTTTCCCGTATACGATGCTACTATAAGAATATTTTTCAGGTTCAGTTCTTTTCACGATGTTTCTTTCACCGTCAGCCGATAGTGCTACCAATTTAAACTAGTAAATTTACACGTATTTCGAAAAATTCATTGGTACCCGTCGGGGTTCGAACTTGCGAATATCAGATTGATATGTCACCGGTCAAAGCGCTTAACCATCACGACTTACTTAATCACTAAGTATAAAGTACGATTTGTAAAAATATGTTCAGGTTTAAAATGAAATCTATAAGCGTAGACAATATAATAAACTCTAGATGTGCTTCAGTGTAGAGTATACACATGGATTTTAATAGTTCTAACCATTTTCTCACATAGTTTATATAAGTATTATTGCCTCACTTCGAAATATACTATTTTAAATTATACTTGTTAATATCGCGTTGCTCAGTAAAGATCTCTTTGCTAAAGAAGTTGTAAGCTTCATAATCATATCAGTCGAAATATTGGCAATTTTAAATGTCGAAGAATCTATAGTTCTGTTTTTCTCTACTAGATGGTGTTATTATGACAAAGTTCTTAACGTAATTTTAAAAAGTTCAGATTGATAAATTTTTTTTTTTATTATATTATTATTATATTATATATTATTAGTATTATAAATTATTAATGACTAGCTGTACTCGCGACTTCGTCTGCTTGGAACCTAATGTAAAACGTTTGATAGAGTGAACCGATTGTAGTGAAACCAAAAACTAAATATTACTCGAGGATATGCTTTATGATTTTTTTGATGAAATTTTATTGTGAAACCAGTACAAACTGACAGGCATTTCTAAAAATGGTTGAAATGTGTTTTAGTAAGTCACTAACACTACAAACAAAATTCCTAGACACCTTCAACAATTTTTTTCACAAAAGTGTAAAAAGTACAGAGACGTTATATTTACTTATATATTCTTATTATATGTATAGAGTATTTATTATTTTATATTATATATCATAATTATATCTTGCCGTTGGGTATAAAATATATGATACTAAACGAATCTAACACCAATCGGCTACGTTTTTATATAGTTATTTATATCATGTGAACGCTTCCTAACTCACTGTTCAGCCAAATCAAAAGACCGTAGTTCTAATAAAAAAATGTATTAACCTCGTCCGATACTCGTATGGTACAAATCAAAGGTCACATCATTATAATCTGTTCTGTACGTGACCGGCCAAAATGGCGGCGGTCGACGGTTGACTATCTCGACGTTCGTAATTCGAAATTTCCATTCTATCTCTTGTCGTAATAAAATCATGCAGGTACGCATGCGGCGCCCGTCTACATTTAAATTGTCCGTTGTTTTGTCTATGCCTCATTCTGAAAGTTTATAAAGAATACACATATCTATTGTTATTTAAATTATATGGGTGCAGCTAAAGTAACAGTATTACATTTTTATAATGCAAAACACTGTGACAAGGCCTTCATGAAACGATGTGAACTGGTTTTATATTGACTTATAAAATTGAATTTAATAATTATTAATATATCAGATGATCAATCTACAAAACCTAATATAATCAATCATCATTCAAATACCTATATGTGCAATTTTATGCAATTAAAAGTCTTGTTGACCAAACATTAGTAAAAATATTTAAGGTTCTCGCCAAATTCTTGTCTGCTCTGAGGATGCGCAGAACATAAATTTAAGGACAATAATACTTTAACTTTCTTTTGTATCAAACCCTTGACTATATTATCCGCAAGCCCGAACTTACTTACGAGTATACTGAGAGTAGTCAAGAGATCGACGAGGTCTGTACCTCGTGTTTTAAAAAAATAGTCTTATGTACTCGTATATGGAATTTGTTGGCAAATTTTGACTATATCTGAGTATATCTCAAATAGATCTTTAATGTATGTAGTAAAAACATTTGAAATTAATACAATGTTACTTTTTTTCTTTTCTTGATTTCACTAATTACATACGAACAGACGAAAGCACCAAATGTAGTAAAACAAATAACAAAATTATAAGGATTATGTACACAACAGACATTGTTAAGTAGATTCCGTTTTATTGCTATTTTATTGTCTTTAAGAAATATCTTTCTTAAATTCATAAAAGAAAGTGTGTGTTTACTTATGTACACGCGTTAGAAGCTATACTTCACTGGCGTAATAAGATAAAAATCTTATCAAAATTTTTATCTTTCACCTTATTCTACGTTTGTAGAAAAAACGACACTAACAATACAAAAAGGTATTTAATACATTGAAAGTTTTAATACAAAGAAATACAAACAACAAATACAAAGAAACAAAATGTTGACTATAGCTAACTTCAGGGTGTCGGCTTTTCTTGACGGTGTGCGCGCGCATCGTTAAAATTTACTCTCATCATTTTACCCTAACGCGCCAAAAGAAGTATAACTTCAAAAACGAATAAAAACTTGTGGCAATGCACTTGAAAAGAAAATCCTTTGTACTTTTTTTATTAATTGTATACGTCAAACGTCAACGTCTTGAGAATTAATCAAACTTGTTATATTAGACTAACTTTCATCAGTGGCTACACCAACGTCCAAGTAGCTTTACTTACCTCTCGAGAGCAATACTTTTGGATGGAATGTGCCTTATGTCTTTCCCTATGTGTATGCCAAATTTCGCGGTGATCGGTTAAGCAATTAAGGCATGCAAGCGCAACAAACAAACTCATAATTCCATTTATGGTTTTAGGTAAGACTAGTTAGGATTACAGCCTCGTTTATAAATAAAACGCTGTATGTATCTATATGAAGATTTCAAATAATAGCCCGAGACAGCCCTGAGTGCCGTCAACACAGCTGAAAGTGGGCGACTTATCTGCTTATCTACTGGCAACTTCTAATTAGTGGCCGATAGTAATTTGCACCGGGGCTCATTGTTTCGACACACACCGCGCGCGGACATGCGAAATGTCAACTAGATACACGTTGTTGCCGCTCTAACTGCTAATTAAAATAAGATTATAGTAAATCGTTAACAGTGTCTCAAATAAACATTTCTTAATTCATAGAGTGTCTCTTCCTAAATATGATGGTTCGGTTGTAACATGGCTGTAAGGTAGTTTAAAGTACCCAGAAGATACACTCGCTGTCAGCGTCATTGCGAGTTTGCGAGTATTCTGAAGAGCTATTCAACCTCATTTTCTCTTTCTTTTCCAGTAGAATCACACGTATTGGGCTCGGGAACTACAGCTATACGTTAGCGTCCGCCTCGGACTATACAAAGAATGTGGATCCACTTTACCGCCAGAGTATTCCTTACTACAACGTCAGCTCCTGCAAACCTAACATGCAGAAACTTTTGAAATGATAGGACTAATGGTAGCGACTGCCGATCGACTGTAAAACTTCATCAGGCAAAGTGAGGTCACTTTAGCTGCAATAAACAAATCTATGATAATTAGTGTCTTTTTTGGATTTGTATGTTTCTTATCACAACTTCACATTTTTTTTTTAAATTTATTCGTTTAGTGATGGTCTTGGCTGATATAAAGTGATGATTTGTCCAAATACACTAAGATTAAAGTGGTTGGTTTTCAAGAGCAGCTAACGAAGTACATATAAAGGTCCCTGATGGTAAATAATCAATTAAAACGTGTTATTTAATCAGTGTATTGTACAGTTCGAAACCACGTCCATTGATACGGTATGCAAACAAGCTACCATCATCATCCTTTCAAAATCAAACCCATGATGAAATTGTTGTTAAACATTACGCTAAAAGACGACAATGAGAACTAGTTTTGAGTGCTTTATAATGCACGATTTCACTGTAAAGTAGCTAAACTTCCTCACGCTTATAACGATGGGTAAAATATCAGGCAAAATGCAAGAGATATGAAAAGCCCGTCATAGTGATTCGCTTCTGCGTGTCGCGTTTCGGGATCAGCCTGTGCATATCCGGCTTTTCGCAGGCCAGCATGGCAGCGACGACCGGCGATGAATAGTGTGTCACTCGGCGGTCGCCATTGCTTTTGGACTGTACTGTACTTACCATCAGGCATAGTGCAGTCATTTTCAACAGTTAAAAAAAAAGAGATACACAGAGACTCATTATATAACAAATGCTGGAGGAATTTGTACTAATATGTAAAATGTATCAGTCGGGAATAAAAGCAGCTAAATAGTTATTTAACCACAGCTTAGTTTGAACGTAGTTTTTGAAGTTATTTGCCAACTTTCAATAAGTAAAGAAAGACTACAGTAAAAGAGCCTTGTTCATCGCTTCAGTAGTTATAATTTGACAACATGTTCTTTCATTAGCCAATGACTTAAGACTTGAGTTTATTGATTCTTGTTAAATTCGAGATGTTAAAATTTGACTAACCGTTTCATTTTTACTGTAACAAAATCGTGGCTAGAGAACAATAGACGCATGGAAAGCAAATATAGTTAGGATAATACCTGCATGTAGAACATTAGTAAATGTATAGGGCAAATTGTTCTACCTGCTGGTAAATGTTACATTGCGATATACTAGTTTTGTAAGATCGCTTAAATTTACATGACTTCAGTATGATCTATTTCGTATATTGGTGTATATTGGTAACTCGTGTACTTAACTAAATGCCAACAAATAAATTACAAGTCTTTCCGTAATGCGACTCATGTCGTACATTATACAATATCTCATCCATATGAGAGAGTATAAGGGCTGCGAGGTAATTAGGTCAGCTGCGTATCACTTGCAAAATATATTTATGTCATGTGTGGATACCAAAAATAATAATGTTTTAATTTTCACTCAATTCGGTATCTGTAGCGTGTGTTTGACCTATACTATTTACTAGTTAATTTTAGGTTATTATACTCAAAGTTTAACTAGCATATGTTACAGAGTAATATACCGTCGAAAAAAAACCTTTTTCCTTCCTTCCTCAGTGTCACTTATTACCTTAAAAATATATTTTATGCATAGACAAAGAAACATAAACCCTTTTTTCACCACAAGATAGTAAATACGCGAAGCCTAGAGCGATGGATAGAGTGTCACTCAGTGGTCGCCGTAGTTTTTGGACCGTATTGTGCTTACCATGAGGCAAAGTGCAGTCACATTGCCGTGCTACAATTAAAAAAAAAACGATAGATTCAAGCAAAAACTCAGTAGTTTATTTTACAAAAAAGAATGTCCTAGAATTGTAACAATTCATTTGGTTACAATAACTTTGCTTAATGCATAAGAATATCCTTCTACCAGAAATATGTTATTGTTCGAATCCGTTCTGTGCATTAGTAGACATTACGTGGCACGAACCGCGGTATTACTAAAATAATACGTTATTATTTTGAGACACAACTTATCTGATCAGTATTATTTATCTGTCTCGGTATGTGCATGACAATTTTATAGATTTCAACGGCCATGCATAGTCGTTGACGTATATACAAAAATTACAGATAAAGCACTGGACTACTTACATCGATTATCTTTTATATTTAATTATTCGTCCTCGATTTTAAATATACTCTGTTTTCGAAGTGAAAACTTTTTCAATTACTTTCATCGAATCAACTATCTTTAATTTATCAGGTATAATACATACATACAAAGCGTAGGTCATAAAGTGTGAAAAGCGAATACAAAGTTATAGTGAACGCTGGTTATAAAGGCAGATAGAACCACTTATATAAAAAAGTGTGTGTGTACTTAAGTACATACGTTAGAAGTTATACTTCTTTGGGGTAACAAGATAAATATTTTTTAAATTTTTATCTTTCGCCTTATTTTACGTTTGTAGAAAAAACGACGCTAACAATAGAAAAAAGGTAATACATTGAAAGTTTTAACACAAAGAAATACAAACAACTAATACAAAGAAACAACATGTTGACTATAGCTAACTTCAGGGTGTCGGTTTTTCGTGACGGTGTGCGCGCACATCGTAAAAATTTACTCTCATAATTTGTCCCTAATGCGCCAAATATAGTAAAGCAAAGATAGTAAGCACAGTACCATCCAAAAACAATGGCGACCACCAAGCGACACACTATCCATCGCCGCTCGCCGCTGTCATGTCGGTCTGCAAAAAGCTAGATATGCACAGGCTGATCTCGAAACGCGACCCGCAGAAGCGAATCACTATGACGGGCTTTTTCGCCATATACATAGTGTTTGCGACCCAGTCAGGCTGTAAAACTCTACCACGTCGCTATTAATTAATACCAAGTATATGATGAGCTGCACAAGCTCAATATAAAATATCAATATTATATGTACACAGGGCGCTATACTATGAGTCGCTTGTCTGGTACCAACGCTAAACGTCACGAGCATATCGAGGACAACGGTGACGCGAACCCATAAGTTTTTCCTCACCAAAAACCTACCTCCAAGGCGGGTAAAGAAGTTCTCACTTCAAATACTGGAAACGGTGTCGATATGATGTCATCCTTGTTCGTTATAAATATAATTGTTTTTTTTTATATCATAGGAGGCAAACGGACAGGTGGGTCACAGATGTTAAGTGATCACCACCGTCCGTAGACACTTGCAACACCAGGGCAGTCGCAAGTGCGTTGCCAACCTGTCTTGGCGGAGCGAAGGAGTAAGGAAAGGGGAAGGGGAAGGGAGGTGGAACCTTCGGCGTTCTCACTGACCTAACGAAACGCAACAATGCAAGCACTGTTACTTCACGTCGGTTTTCTGTGAGAGGGTGGTACTACCCCGGTCGAGTCGATTAATTCATGCCGAAGACATTAATAGCTTCAGCGTGGTTCTACCATCTACGAATGGTTTATTGTATTGAATATTGTTTAATTTTTTATTTATTAAAGAACTTATGAAAAGTTTTGATCCAAACTATTTGTCTTTATATGCATAATAAGTAAAATACTATACTATTTTCTATGAATTAGAAATAACATTATTTCATAAGTTATTTTAAATATTTGCTTATACTATAATAAACAATAAACGTAGAGTGCGGTCGATCTTTCCCTTTTGTCCGGTACATGCGCTGCTCACCGCACTGCGCCGGCGCAACTTTCGAACGCTCATCATATTTTATTGTTTCCATATGGGCTATAACAATATATCGGTTGAAATGGCGAATTATGCAAAAGATATTCTATTTCAATGTGGATAATATATATGGAGAGATAGATATGATACATTGTTACTGTATACTGCTTTGTTTCTAATTTTTGTGTAAACGGTAAGCATATAATGTGTTGTATTTAGAAGTAATTTCGTTTTATAATAAAATAGATAACTAGATGCAAATCGTAACAATTTCTTCTATACACTAGTTGTAAATTATACTTTGGTAATATTTCTAAATTCTATAGTATGCTATTACAATTTTTTTTTATTCTCTTTTCTCGAACTGACTACGCTATTGACCTGGTAGGGTCTTCACAGCTTCACCGGACTACTAAGGTTGGCGCTTAAGGCACACAACCAATTTTGGGTTTTAGGTAACATACACAAGGATGCACGCACACCTCGGCTTGGGCTGATACCTGAAAAAAGACGCGTCTGTCCTAGCTAAGCTATTCTAAGCAATTCATACATATATACATTTGTGAACCATACAATCGAAATTGCATGATTCACAAATGAATACGTGTATATCGGAATGAAACGAACTAAAACTATTCGATTCAGTTCGATGAGGGAAGAAAAAAACAAAACCCTCCCACCATGTGTATATATGTGCACGTGTGTGAGAGAGATGATCTCATATGTGTGTTCAAGTGATGTAGGTGAGTCACTGTATCGCGAAAATAATATCAAGAGGGCTCCGCGCGGGGACGACCTAGGCTCGAAATATTACTGAGAACCGCGATGTGTGCGAACTAAAAGGGATCGATTAATGACTGGTTGACAGCATTCAAATAAACGTTTTGTCACATCTATACATATTATAAGAACATAAACCTAACATGTCTGTACTTTTAAATATTTGTTAAAAAATTGTTGGAGGTATTGAGGTGGTAGAGCCAACCTGAAGCTATTACTGGTTTCAGCATGAATGGGTCGGCTCGCCCGGGGTAATACCACCATCTCAAAGAAAACCGACGTGAAGTAACAGTGCTTGAATTGTTGCGTTTCGTTCGGTCAGTGAGAGCGCCGGAGAACCAATTCCCTTCCCCCTTCCCCGTCCCCTCTGTCCCCTCCCCCAAACACAGTCTGCCAACGCACTTGTGACTCCCCTGGTTTTGCAAGTGTCTATGGACGGTGGTGATCACTTAACATCAGATGAACTGTCCGTTTGCCTCCTATGATATAAAAAAAACAACTACGGGACCGCAGATATAAGAAACACTGTATAATGTATTCTATCTCATTCCCTCACAAGTTCAATTATATAAATGTATACACTTGTCTCTTTCTAATATAACTTTTCCTTTCAACGAGTTTCAAATCTCAACAGGGCTAAAGAAGTTCTCATTCTCAATCTAGATGAAGTAATTCAACAAATTTTGGTGCTATGTATTGTTCAAAAACTTTTCATACAACCCTATGTCGCATGTCTTTAATCAAACAATTAGGGTAAACAACATTAATACAGTCGTGACAGTCATCAATAGGCCGACCGAAATAGCTGCTACAAATTAACGCACCCCTATTTGGGAAGCAAACAAGTCTATACCTCACGATCGAGTTCATACAACCAAACTGTATAGTGTAAATAATTTATATTAAAACTAGCTATGCTCGTGGCTGCGCTTAGTTGGAATATGAAATTATTCAACATCTTATGGTGAATATTTCAATTTATTTTTAAATGGTTTTCGATTTTTTGTGTCTAAAAATCGATTACTTAATTAATCGATTTCAGATCGCCATACTTAATTTAGTATCTAAGCTAGATGGTAGGGATTTTAACACGACTGTCTAGGGCAGATTATATAAATGTTAATAGAGCAGTCGTAGTTTATAGTTCGTCATAGTCACCGTTTAATACATTATTATGTTTTAATGCTTTGATTTTGTATTTCCTATTTTAAATACTGAATATTATCATTGAGGGATATTTCTTTTGTATTAACTATTTAGGATTATTTGTTATTAATTTAGTTTATATTATGTTTATCTTTATAGTGTTTTGATTTTGGTTTTTCTACCACATACTGCATGCTGTGTGTGACAGCTTTTAAAGGCCAATGTGCCTATACATTGTTCATATATAATGTCGATTCTTATCTTCTTCGTCTTTACGTCTTGTGTGGTATATCGGTCTATAGCTATCTTTTAATTAATAAATGAATAGTGACTCTTTTAGTTAGTAACGGATTAGAGATTTATAGATATCTTGGAGATAGCTGTTGTTTTGGATTGAACCGAGCTTACAGTCACGTACAGTAAACATCGTCCGCTTGTGTACTAAAATGTCATCATTTATAACTTTCATATCATAAATTAGCTGATACCCGCAACTTCGTATGCGTCGTCTATTATCTCAATAATTTTATTATATCTCAAAGGGATTCGGCAGCATTTTAGAAGAAAGTTTCCAGGCAGTTTGGCTTTTCCCGACACTACCAATATTTATTGTTATATTTCAATGTATTTACACAAATATCTTGACAAATTATATTCTTAAATCTTCCCCGTCTATTTATTAATGGAAACAACATGAAAATCGCGAAGATACAGTCAGACACACGCGGCGGAGAACTTTGTTTTATAATATGCAGTGATACCATAGCATACACTCACGCTCTCTTTGAACTATCAACCATAACTTAAGTATGTCACTTATACCTGTGTCAAGTTCTCCCAGCGACAAACTCGTCCGACAACCGACGACAGAGTTGAAACGACAATTTGTCGTCTGATATCGTGCGACACGCGCTATAATTCACGCCGAAAGCGCTTGTCTTACGCCGTGTATTCCGCTGTTATATTGTAAGTGCGTTTTCAACGGCACGTTCCATACAAGAATTCTAGGTTATACATTCATAATAACCGATATAATATAAAAATCATAAGTATATAATCAAAACGTATTGCAATGAAAAAAATTGTTCAATTTTCGAAGTTTCATTCTACTTTTAAAATATTGTATCCTTTGAAATTTTACATAAATACTACTATAATACGTTATTCTATAAAGTATTTTATTGGTACTAGATTATTAAACAGCATTTCGAAACGCTAATATAATTACATCGTCTTTTGCAAGAAGGTTTAGTTACTTTCTCCATCCATTTTTATACAATAAAGTAAACAAATATTGTAACATCCAGGACTGTAACCCATGGGAAGCAAGACACAAAATCCATTCATGGCTTCAAACTTTAACTTATAATAACATTGAAGAACTTTTAAAAGTAATCATATTACATAAACAGTTTTTTTTTTTTATGTCATAGGTGGCAAACGAACAGGTGGGTCACCTGCTGTTAAGTGATCACCACCGTCCATGGACACTAACAACACCAGAGGAGTCGCCAGTGCGTTGCCATCTTTTGGAAGGAAGGGTAAGGGAGGGAAAGGGAGAGGAGAGAGGAGAGGGAAGGGGAGGTGGGTTTCCGGCGCTCTCACTGACCAAACGAAACGCAGCAATGCAAGTACTGTTACTTCACGTCGGTTTTCTATGAGAGGGTGGTACTACCCCGGGCGAGCCGACCCATTCATGCTGAAACCAATAATAGTTTCAGCGTGGCTCTACCACCATCAAAAAATTCACGTAACCATATACTCTCGGACAAACACGCGAGCACGGTTAAGACGCTGTTAACCAGATTGACAAAACGTCCTGAAGTAGAAATACACAAGACAGGCCTCGAGCCTAGTGTGGAGATCAATGTATAATATATTACATAATTAGAAACCTTGTTATATTACCAATATATATAAGCCTAGGATAAGTTGTTTGGCAATAAATATTTTATTTATTTATTTATTAATACCTGGACTGTCCAAAACTAATAAGGGTTTAAGTTCCATATAAACGAAAGTAGTTTTTATGATACACTGGTCAACAGACAGATGGCAGCATAAGTTTTAAAAAATAGCGTATATATTGCAAGTTTAAAAAACAATAACAAACTATGTAATGTAGAATTAAATTTAAAAAAATTAGATAGATATTTAAAAACATGATCCACCATTTTGAGATTTGCATCTTAAATTATCAGCTGAAGGGTTAATTTAGTTTATGC
>MU161039.1:0-41593 GCA_015888305.1 Antheraea pernyi
CAGTGAGAGCGCCGGAGGCCCCACTCCCCTTCCCCCTTCCCGTTCTCCTATGGAAAATAATTTGGAAAAATTCCAACTTATGTGTGCCTAATATTATAAAGCTTGAGAGATTGTTTGTTTGAATATCCTAACGTCTTAGAAATTTTGTGTATTTGTGTCCAAATACAAAATTTGGACTGTCCAAAATCATTACAAAAATGTTATTACAAAAAAGGTGTTATTACAAAAAAGTTAAATACGTATTAAATACTTTGTTTTACAAAGGTTTTAAATTAAATGCACCGCGGTCGCGGAGCAACATGGTCGTCATCTTGCTCTTTTGTCTCGCTTTGGTTACGTTAGGTTAAACTCGCCATAAATGATAACGTGAACTTGCCTCGGGCTAGATTTAATTCGAAATCTTTTTAAAGCAATAACACCGTTATTGTTTTGGTCAGTCCAAATTTTGTATTCGAACACAAATTACAATTTAAATTACAAAACCATGAAATATATAATTTACATCGTCACGTACAAGCCATTTTGATATCTGAGTCTTAATAAAGCAGCAAAATGGTTAATGAGAAGGGATATCGGTTAATTAATGGTACATTATGATTCTTATGGTCTAAACTATTGCTATACAACGTAGATAAAAAGTGATAACAACGTAATGTAACATATAGTAAAAGTGGGTAGAATGACACAAGTTATCTAACCAATGAGCATTATTGGCAGTGGTCGAACTGTGAATACTTATACCATATAGAAAACAGTCCTGATCTATGTAAAATGTATGTCAGTACACCTCGCTACGTTTACAGTAATTATAGATTAAAAATATAAATTAAAATACCTTTGCACAATAGCAGTTGATTAGTAAGCAGTAGTTTCATACTCTGCACCTCATTTGTGACAAACTCTGACAACAATAGCGGGATGCAGACGGCAACAAAGTATAAAGACATTAAAAGGATTAATTCCATAGTAACCTGTAAATTATAAATAATGGCGTTCATAAACAAAACTATGTCTGCTATGTCTAGTTTTTAATACTGACGGAATAGTATCTGGCCTATACATCGTTACACTTTTCCATAGGAGGTTAAACAGTAATTGTTAATTATATTAGTATGCGAACTTTAATAAATGTAGAAATAAAGTCAAGTTTTTTTTTTAATTCATAGGTGGCAAACGAACAGGTGTGTCACCTGATGTTAAATGATCACCACCGTCCATGGACACTAACAATACCAGAGGAGTCGCAAGTGCGTTGCCACCCGTGAGAGAGGAGAGGGTAGGGGAGATGGGCCTCCGGCGCTCTCACTGACCGAACGAAACGCAACAATGCCAAGCGCTGTTACTTCACGTCGGTTTTCTATGAGAGGGTGGTACTACCCCGGACGAGCCAACCCATTCATGCTAAAACCAGTAATAGTTTCAGCGTGGCTCTACCACTCTCTAATTTGAAGAGAAAAAATAGAAGCAAACAGAAGAATAACGTCGTTGTAATTTTTAAATATAAATCCATCAATATAGCAACAGTATTTCTTCTCGAAAGGAGAATCATTTACAGTAATGACAAATTTTTACTGAACTAACTTAACATCGTTAAAAGAGATACAAACATAATAATGATAATTTACAATAGAGAAACATAATTCATATTATCCAGATTTTCGTCTTTCTTGAGAACCATCTTCCTACCAATTCATAAACAAAGTCGCGGGCGTTAGTTAACGCGCGCGTGCAAACCAATTTGATTATAATAGAAAATTAATCAAAACTTATACTCACAGCATGCTTCTGACGAGCAATTATATCATAAATATTCGAACACACTGCGATAATGAAGTGAATTAAACGAAATAAAATCTGCAACAAGTAAACATTACACTATCAGATATAGTACAGATACAATTTAAACATAGTATGATATTACTTTAGATAGCTTACTCACCGGTATTTTTAAATATACTTCGATATCATTAAAATAGTTTAGAATTTTTTTATAAGTAATTAGGTATGCCTTAACATCTTCCAAACCGCAAGTGGTACCCGCTGATACCCTGATACCCTTCACTTCCACAGTCATCGTCATCCGCAACCTCCTTACGTGATTCCACAACAATTCCAAACACATCATCTGAATTATATTTTTCAAATAATTCACAGCAAACGAACAACTCCACATAAAGGAGATGAGCTTATTTTCTCCATCAGCGAAGAAGACAATCAATAAGTTTTGGAAAAATATTAAAAGAAAGGTTATTGTTACGCTAGAAGATATTGGAATATCTCGAATGTTACGCTGAGGTGTAATATTTAATCGAGCCAACTGTTCCAAATAATCCAAGAAATATTTCTCTCCAGTGACTAAGGAAATAAGGCAGCTGATAAAATCATCGACGAAACCAAAAACCGTGACAACACCTTCACTTATATTCCTATATGGAATATAGGAAAAGAGAAAGGTATACACTAAAATAAACTTCATAACGGAATAGAATTTCGCTATGAACGATATCAATTTATTCTGCGAAACATTGTAGTAAATGCCGAAAAATAGCCTTATGTTCATAACTTCCTGTATATTTAAATATCTAAACGACATGTTTACGCACTGATGTATTAACACTTTTTTTATAATATTGTAACTGATCGCGTACGTCCAATCCAAAGACTATATGGTATACGTTTACATTAGCAACGGTATGGAAACCCAAAGATATTTTTGCTCCATTAGACCTTCGTGTATTTCTATCAAGGGCTGTATTGACGTAGGGAAGTAATTAGAGTAATAGCCTAGAAAATCAATATAGGGATTAATATAGATAACATTAGTAGAATTAAAATGAATATATGTGATATAAGCATCTTTTTATACTTTACAGTTTTTTTGCGTGTGAACACAATATCACCTGGTGTTAAATGACAATGTGGTCGAAAACAGTAAACACCACGCTAGTTATGACACCTTTTTCCAAGACTTCATAATACACAGGTTTATAAACGCTCCTACAATGCACAGATCAGAACAGGTACGACATATTTAGCAGACCGCGAAATAAGAAACACTGTGTAATATATCCTATCTCGTTCTCTCGCACATTAAACCCTATAGGTATATATGTTTGTCTCTTTTTAATGTCACATTTATATTTCATAGGATTACAAAACGATTGCAACATTGTTCTCTTCAAAAGGTGGATTTAATAGAACTGACGTTATAAGATGATAATGATTGTTTTAAATGTCATCATAGCTTATGAGAAACAATTTAACCTATATCTTCGCATATCATTTCACAATTCGGTTGTCAGCAATCGCGGTTTCTACACCGCGCTTAACTTTTGTTATTTATTGGTACAACCCTATGTAATCACGCCCCATCAACTTTCTTGTAAGATGTAATGGTTTCTTAAACATTCATTAGTCACTGACACTGTATTGTGTGTATGCGACACGTCTCGGAAGCTGGGAAGAGGCGGCGGAGCGAAACCTCTTAATGTTCTGTATAATGATGTTTCTTACATTATTGTACGAAAATAAGTGAAACGGTGACTTTTAGATTGAAAAGACACGACGCATTTTTAAAAATATGAGAAACCTTAGTTTTTGATTAGTGTTTCATGTACTTAGGACCTGTCTGTGGTTTGTGGTAAATGTACACTAGTTGTAAAAGATGAGTAAAAATAAGAATTTACTAAAAATTGTTTGGCTGATTTTTATATATGTTTTGTAATCACTCTAGAGTAGTATTCAGTATCGCAAGACACTTTCTGCTGACTACAACTTCTAACAGACGTCTTAAAGCGTAGAGAAAATTTAATGAACATCACTTATATTTAAATGCTTGATTCTTAAGTACGTTATTCAGTACTTATTATTATTTATTTGTGTTATTTAGTTATTCTGTTAAGTATGTTACTGTTGAAAAATTATAAATAGTAATTACCAGATAAATTGTAAAGACCAAACATCCCCCCATATGAGCACTAGATCCTTGTGAATGTGTTGTAGAGTTCAGCCATACTCAACCTGCGGCCCGCCACGCCGCCTCTTTGTATTTGGCCCACACCATCAGAAAAAAGTAAATTAAATAAATCCCAGATAACCCGACCGCAATGATTATGATATAAGGGTTATACCAAGCTTGTTTTATTGGACACCTATTTGTCACTACATTAATACGATGTTAATTACATTTTTTTATTTAATACCTAAATATTTGTAGTTTGCGGCCCGCAACATCATGAGTGAAACGTGTTTATGTTAAAGAAAAGGTAGAGTACCACTGAGCTAAATCCTTACTAACTTTGATTATATTTTGGGCTATTTTAAAACTATAACCTTGAAATAAATATTATTATCGTCACTTCATTCTACAATTAGTATTAATTACTTTTAAGTATAGATTAAATATGAAATATATACCTCGGGTATAATACATTATTACTCAATGAAACATGCCCATGCCCTTTTATATATATGTGATAACGCGTATGCAAAATTTTATAATGATCGACTTAGTATTTAAGGCGTGATAGTGTGACAAACAAATAAAGAAACTCGCATTGGCCTTTATAATATTAGACAAGGATTTATTATATTTCTAACTAGAATGGTTGTCATGTGAATAGACAAAAGTCTATTCATTACTTTGGTTGATTGCATCTCATAAAAAACGAAGTACAGGTTTTTAAACAACTTTCTATTAATATATTTAACTATAAGTGTTTTACTATATCAGACAAATATGAATATATTAGTTCAAACGTACTGTTTCTATTAGTATAAATTATACAGTTCAATCAAGCGTTCCGCCGAAACTTTCAGTAACAGTAAGTCGCTCTCCAGTTTTCCATTCACTCAAGCTGTGCTGTTTTCAAATGGGACTAATCACTTAATGCAGGTAAATCCGTCCTTCGGTAAAGTTTCTTGCACGTCTGTGAAATATTGACGACTTTTGGAAAACTCCTAGCATTTTGTAAAGGAGGTCTGAGCTATTTGTGTCGGAATTTTGGCATTGGCATCGAAGTATGGTGATAGTTTTCGCCAAAGTTTTTTTGTTATATTAGGAAGTATGTTGAGCCTTTATAGTCTATAGTTATGTATAGTTGACCTCAAAGAGACCGTAGACCTAATGTCAGATAAAATAGATTACTGCTCATTAGGACTCAATTGAAACACTTCGAAGGTACTTCCACAGGCTCTTTCAAAATTGATAAATATTTAATAATAGCATGCTGGTCGCTGATACCATACGTTATAAATCTTATGAAAAAACTACTTTGAACTTAGTACAACTTTATACTTTGGATTTTTTCTGACAAGTCACTCTAAACATCTGTTTATCGGTCCAGATCGGTTTGTGACCTTATTATCTAAAAGAATGTCTTATCGGATCGTCTATAAGACTATCTATTAATATTTAAGAATAAATATTCGAACACATGGTAGCTTTATTTTAAATGAATAAAATTAGGAGTAAGTATTTCGGAAGTAACATGCAATTAGCACTAGTGACAGAAAAGTTTTTTTTTTATGTCATAGGCGGCAAACGAACAGATGGGTCACCTGATGTTAAGTGATCACCACCGTCCATGGACACTAACAACACCAGAGGAGTTGCAAGTGCATTGCCACCCTTTGGGGGGAAGGGTTAGGGGAGGGAGAGGGAGAGGGTAGGGGAGGTGGGCCTCCAGCGCTCTCACTGACCGAACGAAACGCAACAATTCAAGCACTGTTACTTCACGTTGATTTTCTATGAGAGGGTGGTACTACCCCGAGCGAGCCGACCCATTCATGCTGAAATCAGTAATAGTTTCAACGTGGCTCTACCACCACCAAAGTTGAGGAATAGTGATCAAAGAAGTGTAAGTAAGAAGATGGACGAATGTAAAAGTAGAGGAAGACCTAAGAAAAATATATTGACTGTGTGAAGAACGATATATATATTTAAAAGATGTGAATACGGAGATGAAACCTGATAGACGAGAGTAATTGGACATGGATACGAAGATGGTATAATTATTTCTTGAATACATCCTTCACTGTGTCTACTTATAAATGTTATAATAAGTTAAATATATAATTTTATAGAAACAAACAAAAACGAAACGATTTATACACAAAAGAAATTCATATTTCCACATGATTTTGATAATTCATAAATTTAAATGTTACAATAATTAATAATAATAAAAATGTATATTTTTTAAGTTAGCACATTTTGCACACCTGACTTTAAAGGAAATAATAAAATAAACTAAAGAAATATATAATAGCATAAATACAACTAGCAAGAGAGAATAACATAAAGTTTCCATTTATGAAATACCATTTGAGAATACGAGGATACGAAGATGGTATGATTATTTTTTCAATAAATCTTTCACTGTGTCTACTTATAAATGTTAAATATACCATTTTATAGAAACAAACAAAAACCATACGATTTACCGTTATATATACAAAAGAAATTCAGATTTGCACATGATTTTGACAATTCATAAATTTAAATGTTACAATAATTAAAATGTATATTTTTTAAGTTAGCACATTTTGCACACCTGACTTTAACGCAAATAATAAAATAAACTAAAGAAATATATACTAGCATAAATACAACTAGCAAGAGAGAATAACATAAAATTTCCATTTATGAAATACCATTTGAGAATACGACAGTTTGACTTTCCCAATAAGGAATATAACGTTGAGTAGCATTTCACTCAAGTTTCCTTATCCATTGCGAATTTTACATTGAATATGAATACTCAATTTTCTATATTATAACACTGGTTATGCTCGCGAATCTACTCGTGTAAACCAAAAACTATCTTTAAGGTGTTCTTTGAAGTGGAAACTTCGTTAGACGCATTTTTTTAATCTTTATTTTAGGAAACCAATCTTTTAGATTATTACTGCCATTGTCGAGTAGTTAATAGTATTACAAGTTCTTCTATTTTATTTTTTGCAACCAGTCCTCTAGTAGATTATTACTGCCATTGTCAAGTGAGTATCGATATTACAAGTTTCTTGATATAATTTCAATGAACTAACAAGATGGTGGCCATCTTGTTAGAACTTTCCATGGAGTTTTTGTGGCATCTCAGAATTCATTGTCCGTGGTATTATTTTCCATTCACTTCACTTATGCACAATAAACAAACTATATTACATAAAACACCACCGATTTTACACAATATATAATCAATTAACACAAGATTATGAATAAAATATAAAATCCACTACATGGCGGAACAAAATCCCGCCAAATACTTCTAATATTTTAGGCGTGTTGAACGGTATTTGTGGCAGGAGATAAAAATATGATTTCGAACCACGCATGCTTAAACTGTAACCGAGCGTACTACGCTTGCGTGGCTTGCGTTAAACTAGCGCGGCGATGCGTATTATAGCGGCCTGTGTACGTCTTATGTTCTGTAGATTGTGCAGCCCAATATATGTTTGATTAATTAATAAAAAGTATAAAAACGTATATAATTATTGATCCGTATGCCAATAGATATGAAAATCAGGCTAATGTTAATGATTTCAATATACAAATTACTAAATTTAAATAATTCACACTATAATTTATACTATAATTCACTATAAATACGTCCCATTTTATATTTCTCATTCATGTACTACTTAAGACTTTTACTCTCCGGTCAACAGAATGTCTAGGTCATATAACTCATAAAACATGCGACATTTTCTCAACTAAACGAAATCATTTCAAAACAGCGATAAGTCTGTTCACAAAATACAGTAGTAGTAATTATTTCTTTTTTTTTTCTTTCTGTTTCAATTTCCTTATTTTTGTATTATTATGTTAATTTTTTAAATCTGTAAAATAGTTTAATATTTAATTTATTGTTGGAGCACGCCGTGGTTGCCTCTAAATATGACTACATTTATAATGAATCACAATAGTCCTACTTTTTATATAAGTACTGGTGTATTGTCATGTTTACGATCTTAAAATAAATATATAATTAATTTAAAAATTCAAATAATAACACAGTTATTTCATTGTTTTCAGTTTTCACTTCTGTCGGCAGTCCTTATAACTGCCTCGACTATTCTTTTTCTTAATGAAATGGTGGTATGGCATTTCAGTCCGCCTGGCTAGTTACCAACCTCAAGCTGAAAATCTGTCACCAACCACTTGTCAGTATATTCCGGCAGCAGCACTTAAGAGCTAGATCCCCTCTCTATGTATCGTGTTTACCATATTAGACCACATTTAACATCATTTAACATCAGATGAGATTGTGGTCAATCGGTAAAACCAATAAAGCATTAAAAAAACGCCGGCTACACGGACGAAAAAGCATGACTCATCGTCACGTTCTGCCTCAGCCGAGCGTGCAAGCAAGAGCGTCCGCTATAGAGAGGCGAGATCCGCTTAAGCGTTAAGTTTGTCATGAATCTATCTATATATTTATTCTATATATAATAAATCAATTAAATTCATAAAAGTATACTATTTTTCATCAGTGTTTTCTTATGCCGTTATCACATAAAATTTTCGTCCGTAATCCGATTTTACAGGTAACCATTTTTTTTTAAATTAGTATACTCTTTAATTCACAGTTAATTATAGGAATTATAAGGCTTAAAAGACCACAACATTCAAAGTAACAATAAATACTACTATGCCTACGGCGTAACGCTACGATTTTAGTGCATCGTACGAGTAGCGTATGATGAGAGTACGGCTAATGTTAAATTAGTAAAACAGGAAGAGACACCCATATACCTGTATAATATTATACATTCAATAGTTATTGCGAGGTGGTAGGATTCTGTTGCGTAGCAATAATTACTAGGAAGCCTACGATGTAGCGCTACGATTTTAGTAGACCGTGCGAGTAGCTTGTGATGAGAGTACAACTAATGTAAAGTTAGTAAAATAGGAAGAGATACACATATACCTACAAATATATACATTCAACAGTTATTTGCGACGTGGTAGGGATTTATTACGTAGCAATAAATATTACTATTTGTACGGCGTAGCTCTACGATTTTAGTAGACCGTGCGAGTAGCGTGTGATGAGAGTACAACTAATGTAAAGTTAGTAAAACACGAAGAGACAAACATATACCTACAAATATTATATATTCAGCAGTTATTGCGACGTGGTAGGGATCTATTACGTATCAATAAATACTACTATGCGTACGGCATAGTTTTACGATTTTAGTACACCGTGCGAATAGCGTGTGATGAGAGTACAACCAATGTTATTTTAGTAAAACACGAAGAGACACACATATATGTATAAAATTATACATACAGTAGTTATTACGAGGTGTTAGGGATCTATTCGCGGGCCAATAGGGATTTGTACTCGATTACATAGGGTAAAAAAACTATGAAAGTGAATCTCTTTTAGTTTTTTTTTGCAAATAACTCGTTGATATCGAGTAAATGAGATGCTTGCATACCGGCATCATGGCGATGTCTGTCAATGGATAATAGATATTTCGGTAATGGAAACTCAATCCTTTTTCGATTGCACTGTGCTTACTATCAAGTATAGAACAGTTACTTTGTCATGTTACAAAAAATACATACTACTTAGCTAGGGCTATGGCTCCATGGCGTAACATACGTTTCTTACGTTGTGAATAATGTCTCTTACGCTCTCATTTTATGTTTCTTTAAAGTATTATTCTTACCTAATGTACTACCAATTTAAAGTATACACATACTTGTATTTAAAATAATAGACGAAAAAAAATTACATAATTTTTTTACGATTTCTAAAAGAATAATTATAAATTATTACCTCTCACTTGAGTTTCAATGTATAAAGTTTTACAGAAACTATTATTCTTCTAACTATTGAATTTCGACTATAATAAGGTGTAAAAACTTTTTCTTCGCGTGTTAATTACATAATTATTATTATTTATATTGTACAAATAGAGAACAAAGGAAAATAAATTATATCCAATTTTGTATAACACGAAAGCTCTTCAATATCCACTATATAGATAGGTAGACAAAAATATAATTTCAATTAATATTAGTCCATTTAATTTCAAATATTATTTTGAAAAACTTTATATGAATGTATTTTGTAATAGGAATCCAGTAGAACAGTGCCGGCAGTCGTGCGCGTCCACCATTAAAACACGGTAAAGGGAGAATGTATGACAATTCAATTTGTGCCCCAATAATAATATCGGCTTGCACGATAATGGACAAAGAAATCCGGCGGTCGCGCGGCAACCTGCGCTTCAAATATTATTCCCGCGACTGTTCATAATATGCGATCATATTATACCACAATTATTTACAATTTTTGACGTGATAACCGTCTTATTAGTCGATGAACGCCGGCTGCATGCAAGAAAAAGCATGACTCATTGTCACGGTCCGCCTGAGCCGAGCGTGCATGAAATAGATAGGCGCGTTCGGCCTAAGCGTTCTGTTTGGGACGGATCTATCTATATATAATCCATAAAAGTATGTAATATTTCACCAATGTTTTCTTATAACGTTATCACGTAAAATTATCGTCCGTTAATCAACATTACTGACAACCAATTTTTTTTAAGTGAAATTTTACTCGCTTAGGCGCGTTGAACGGTATTTTTGGCAGGAGATAAATTTATAGTTTATCATCATGGCATGCTGCGTAAGCAAGACTGACCACATTGCGCATGTGTAGTTTGTGGACTAGCGACGCGTAGTTTTTTTTTTTTTTTATTGTAGCTCGGCAAAGTGACTGTACTGTGCCGGATGGTAAGCACAGTACAATCCAAAGGGCCTGTTTACACGAAATATTGATATTTTACAGCTCATCGTACCTTTCATTGATTACTAGACTTTATAAATTATATATATAATTATTGCTCCAAGAGCCACACACTAATGTTAATAATTTCAATAAACAAATTCGAAATTTAAATATTAGAGGGTGGTAATTTGGAACCCCACTTTGTTTTTTGAGTATTTTAAGAAAACTTTTTGACTAATCAACACAAAACTGTTTCTTTATACTTAAAAACTTATTAACTTTTATATTAGAAACGAATTTATAAAACAGAATCACTCATTATAGAAAAAAAATTACTTTATTGGAAAAATTAAAAAAATGTGTTCGAAGCTCTGGTGCTGGTATTATGGAACCCGGGTTCCAAATTACAAGTATGAAATAAATTTACATACAAAAATCACAAATATAATACTCCGCGTCACATCCCGAGCATTAAATGTGTGCCCACAACCTACATGTTTGGCACTGAATCCAAGTTTCACCCTGTTGATCGTGGGAACAATTTTCAGAGCAAAAACTGCAACAAGCGTCATCTTGATTTGTGGGCTGGGCATGCGCGATCACATTTTCTGACACTACAGTCTCATCTGTAGAAACACGAGCTCTTCCCCGACTTCTTCCTCTCTGTGCTACAGACTTGATTGACTCTTCAAGTTGCTGTTTGTAAGGAGACCCGCTCAATAACGTAGCGCCAGATGACTTACGATCTTTGTTAGATCTTTTATTCTTTGGTGTCGGCACTGGTAAGATGTGTTTAGGAAGAACAACAGGATTGCTATCAATCACTTGCGGAGAAGACTGATTTGCCTGTCGTGTGATGAGAGTACAACTAATGTAAAGTTAGTAAAATAGGAAGAGATACACATTACCTACAAATATTATACATTCAACAGTTATTACGACGTGGTAGGGATTTATTACGTAGCAATAAATACTACTATTTGTACGGCGTAGCTCTACGATATTAGTAGACCGTGCGAGTAGCGTGTGATGAGAGTACAACTAATGTAAAGTTAGTAAAATAGGAAGAGATACACATATACCTACAAATATTATACATTCAACAGTTATTACGACGTGGTAGGGATTTATTACGTAGCAATAAATACTACTATTTGTACGGCGTAGCTCTACGATATTAGTAGACCGTGCGAGTAGCGTGTGATGAGAGTACAACTAATGTAAAGTTAGTAAAATAGGAAGAGATACACATATACCTACAAATATTATACATTCAACAGTTATTACGACGTGGTAGGGATTTATTACGTAGCAATAAATACTACTATTTGTACGGCGTAGCTCTACGATATTAGTAGACCGTGCGAGTAGCGTGTGATGAGAGTACAACTAATGTAAAGTTAGTAAAATAGGAAGAGATACACATATACCTACAAATATTATACATTCAACAGTTATTACGACGTGGTAGGGATTTATTACGTAGCAATAAATACTACTATTTGTACGGCGTAGCTCTACGATATTAGTAGACCGTGCGAGTAGCGTGTGATGAGAGTACAACTAATGTAAAGTTAGTAAAATAGGAAGAGATACACATATACCTACAAATATTATACATTCAACAGTTATTACGACGTGGTAGGGATTTATTACGTAGCAATAAATACTACTATTTGTACGGCGTAGCTCTACGATATTAGTAGACCGTGCGAGTAGCGTGTGATGAGAGTACAACTAATGTAAAGTTAGTAAAATAGGAAGAGATACACATATACCTACAAATATTATACATTCAACAGTTATTACGACGTGGTAGGGATTTATTACGTAGCAATAAATACTACTATTTGTACGGCGTAGCTCTACGATATTAGTAGACCGTGCGAGTAGCGTGTGATGAGAGTACAACTAATGTAAAGTTAGTAAAATAGGAAGAGATACACATATACCTACAAATATTATACATTCAACAGTTATTACGACGTGGTAGGGATTTATTACGTAGCAATAAATACTACTATTTGTACGGCGTAGCTCTACGATATTAGTAGACCGTGCGAGTAGCGTGTGATGAGAGTACAACTAATGTAAAGTTAGTAAAATAGGAAGAGATACACATATACCTACAAATATTATACATTCAACAGTTATTACGACGTGGTAGGGATTTATTACGTAGCAATAAATACTACTATTTGTACGGCGTAGCTCTACGATATTAGTAGACCGTGCGAGTAGCGTGTGATGAGAGTACAACTAATGTAAAGTTAGTAAAATAGGAAGAGATACACATATACCTACAAATATTATACATTCAACAGTTATTGCGACGTGGTAGGGATTTATTACGTAGCAATAAATATTACTATTTGTACGGCGTAGCTCTACGATTTTAGTAGACCGTGCAAGTAGCCTTTGATGAGAGTACAACCAATGTTATTTTAGTAAAACAGGAAGAGACACATATATATGTATTAGATTATACATACAGTAGTTATTGCGAGGTAGTAGGGAGCTATTCGCGGGCCAGTAGGGATTTGTACTCGATTACATAGGGTAAAAAAACTATGAAAGTGAATCTCTTTTAGTTTTTTTTTGCAAATAACTCGTTGATATCGAGTAAATGAGATGCTTGCATACCGGCATCATAGCGATGTCTGTCAATGGATAATAGATATTTCGGTAATGGAAACTCAATCCTTTTTCGATTGCACTGTGCTTACTATTAAGTATAGAACAGTTACTTTGTCATGTTACAAAAAATACATACTACTTAGCTAGGGCTATGGCTCCATGGCGTAACATACGTTTCTTACGTTGTGAATAATGTCTCTTACGCTCTCATTTTATGTTTCTTTAAAGTATTATTCTTACCTAATGTACTACCAATTTAAAGTATACACATACTTGTATTTAAAATAATAGACGAAAAAAAATTACATAATTTTTTTACGATTTCTAAAAGAATAATTATAAATTATTACCTCTCACTTGAGTTTCAATGTATAAAGTTTTACAGAAACTATTATTCTTCTAACTATTGAATTTCGACTATAATAAGGTGTAAAAACTTTTTCTTCGCGTGTTAATTACATAATTATTATTATTTATATTGTACAAATAGAGAACAAAGGAAAATAAATTATATCCAATTTTGTATAACACGAAAGCTCTTCAATATCCACTATATAGATAGGTAGACAAAAATATAATTTCAATTAATATTAGTCCATTTAATTTCAAATATTATTTTGAAAAACTTTATATGAATGTATTTTGTAATAGGAATCCAGTAGAACAGTGCCGGCAGTCGTGCGCGTCCACCATTAAAACACGGTAAAGGGAGAATGTATGACAATTCAATTTGTGCCCCAATAATAATATCGGCTTGCACGATAATGGACAAAGAAATCCGGCGGTCGCGCGGCAACCTGCGCTTCAAATATTATTCCCGCGACTGTTCATAATATGCGATCATTTTTATACCACTATTATTTATAATTTTTGACGTGATAATCGGCTTATTAATCGATGAACGCCGGCTGCATGCAAGAAAAAGCATGACTCATTGTCACGTTCCGCCTGAGCCGAGCGTGCAAGCGAGACCGCGGAACAAGTAATAGATAGGCGCGTTCGGCCTAAGCGTTCTGTTTGTGACGGACCTATCCATATATAGAATAATTCATAAAAGTATGTAATTTCAGACAGAAGACTAGTTTAAAATAAAATTATTAAAGTTTTAAGAAATTACGATTTTTATGAGAACAACACGTTTAACGTATTATTGCCGTAGAGAAGTGGGTCAAGCGGTGTGGTACGCATACCCAGGAGACAAGAAATAAATAAATAATATAATTTACAAAAACAAAATATTGTAAGTATATTAACGAACTCAATCTTTTCTTGTTTTCTGTGTACATAAAATATACTAAGATAATGGACATCATAGACAAAATAGCGAGTATCAGTTTGTCATTATTGTCATCCCCTATGTTCGGGATGAATTACCTTTCTTTATGTCATAGAGGGCAAACGAACATGTGTGTCATCCCTGTCCCCAGTCGCATGTGCGTTGCCAGCCTGTATTTGAGGAGAAAGGGGAAAGGGGATGGAGGAGACGAGAGGAGATGAGAGAAGAGGGGAGGGGAGCGGAGGTGGGTCTCCGGCTCTCTCACTGACCAAACGAAACGCAACAATGCAAGCACTGTTACTTCATGTCGGTTTTCTGTGAGAGAGTGATACTAACTACCCCGGGCGAGCCGACCCATTCATGCTGAAACCAGTAATAGCTTCAGCGTGGCGTAGCTCTACCATCTACAAATTACCGAAACCTACTCAATTATTATAAGCCGACCTCCATGGCAAGTGCAGTCCAAAGGACAAAAATGCCGACTATCAACGAATCTACAGTCACTTCTGCTACATCAGCCTGCAAGACTCTCGGTAAATGAATATATATCAGTCAATTTCAACAAATGAAAAACCAAAAGAGAGTCACTATGGTAGAGATCGACTACGGTAGAAATATGCTACCATAGCGTTTGAATGTATAATGTACATCAGCTGATAAACAAAACGCAATACACCTAAGTGTGTTCATACTTCGTACCTTAATTGTCTGCTGTTATAACTTTTGTAGTGCTTTATAGAGTTCAGCATATGTCTACAAACTCATCTGATACTAAATGTATGTGGTCTAGGATGGTAAACACTTAAACCTAGAAGGACTGGCTCTTAAGTGCAGCTGCCAAAATACTCCCATAGGTACATGGCAGGAGATTCACAACCTAAGGATGGTAATTAACTAGACGAGTTTAGGAAAACCCTACCACCATGCTATGGTCTCAGTTTTTCTTCACCATGAACACATATTCGCAAAGATTCGAACCTACGTCTATTGACACGGTTTCCGAAAACGCTAACCACTGAGCCACTATCGTTTCAAATAGTAATCAAGTATTTGAAACGATAACATTTGTAAATTTATCATATTAATTTACAAATTTTTAATGAAATATTCGTTGAAAATAAATATATGCAGTCAATAATTTTAAATTTATTTTAATAAAATTCAAGTAAAAACGAACACTGAAGAGCAAAATCATATTTTATTTACCTCATTTGAAATGACACTTTCTTTTTGTTAAAAAAAAAAACAATTTAATAATCAATTACAAAATTCTGGTATTACCATATATTTATTCTGAAACGATAATCTGGGCAAACAAACATACATTGGTAGTTCTCAAATTTCTTGCAACTCACATGTCTATCATAAATTAATAAACCTACGCGCTGAAAAGAGACCATATATTTTTTATATCCTCGCTGAGTTGCAAACGTATATTTTCCACCTAAAATTCATTACGTGATTTGCTTTGATAAATAAATAAAAAAAATAATTATATGCCTAAAAATCATTACCAAGACTAATCAGAACACGAATTTCACAATTAGTTTTTCCTGTATTATGTTGTTTTGATACATTTAAATTATGTATTAAGGAATACAACTCTATAATTAAAAGATAGTGTACTATTGCTATTTATGATAACTTTGAACAAAATAGTTTTGTCAGCAAAAAGTACTCATTATCATCCATTCGATTTGAAATAACAAAATTAGCCAATTGCAATACTTAGTTAAGGTCCATTCTCCTCTCTATATATAGTGGTCGAATACAGAACCACGTTTTTTTTAAGTTGGGTGAAAAAGGAGTTTCATACTTTCTAGTGATATATTCCTTTGCAGTAGGGGTTCACGTAACCTCAAGTTTACACTTCTTCTTGGTTGAAAAATGTCGGCGTATGATAAATTACACCTCCACACTCGCTGCAACCTTGTTTTGCTGCCAGTCTGTATGATTTATCAGTTTTAATAAATTCTCTATATTTTATAACGATATAAGTTGGAAGTTTCGAGAACGAAACATTTAATGAAACTCAGGTATATAATGTATGCGTTTATGAAAACACTAACTAGACTATAATAACACAACATTGTGTCTTTTATAGATACTGAAGAGAATCTATATATAAACTAGCGGGCCGGGCGGACGTTGTCATGCCTTGATAATAAAAAAAAATCTAAAATTCAACCGCAGTGCCACCTACCGTGTCCAATTGTGAATCTAAACCATTCTCGGATCCACTGGAACACGCACACAAAATTTCATCAAAATTCTTGGTTGAAAAATGTCGGCGTATGATAAATTACACCTCCACACTCGCTGCAACCTTGTTTTGCTGCCAGTCTGTATGATTTATCAGTTTTAATAAATTCTCTATATTTTATAACGATATAAGTTGGAAGTTTCGAGAAGAAAACATTTAATGAAACTCAGGTATATAATGTATGAGTTTATGAAAATACTAACTAACAAAATAAAACTAACACAACTTTCAACATTCTGTCTTTCATACTGAAGAGAATCTATATATAAATAGGCAGTGTAAAACGGTTAAAAACATCTCCCTCCTCTGTTTCTCGGTTGATTTAACCGCAGTGCCACCTACCGTGTCCAATTGTGAATCTAAACCATTCTCGGATCCACTGGAACACGCACACAAAATTTCATCAAAATCGGTACAGCTGTTTAGGAGGAGTTCAGTGACATACACACGCACAGAAGAAATTTATATATAAAGATAGGCAGCGTGGTAACAGTTAAGAACATGTCCCTACTCTGTTGCTCAGTTGATTTTCTACATTTTCTTTTACTTTGTAGCTATTGACGAGCTTTAATTTTATAAAAAAAATAATTGAAAAAGTTTTTTAATCCTTGACGGTCAAAATTCGACCACTCGTGGAGCACTCTTATCAATAAATCAGTTTTCCCATATACCTCATATGTGTAGATAATGAACCTTATTAAGAAACGTTTTGTTAGATCTATAATGTTTTAATATAAAAAATAAATACAGTTCTAATTAATAGATGTTAGGTGCGTTTGTTTATTTGTTTGTTTCTTATGCTTTAACTACTCATACGATTATCACAAAGTCGTAATAAATCGTAAACAAAAGCCAGTGTGTGCACATAAAAAAAACTTTCAGCTCTCTTTTTATAATGTGAAAATAACAGTTTTTTACTAAATTGATATGAAAGTACTTACGTTACTAGTAACAAGAAATATTCATACAAAGTTTTGTCAGTCTGTTTGTTCCAGCTAGCCTTCGAAATGACTATACCGATATTCACAAAACTTTCAGTGATAGATAGCTGATGTTATAAGGCGCAATTTCGGTTACCTATATTCTAGAAAAATAATATAGGGTGTGTCGTAAAGACACACGATAGAAATGAAAGTTTTGTGTTATAAGGAAACATTTTAATTTAATAAAATACAACAAACACCCAACGTCACCCTGTGCTCCCAGGCGGTCACCTTCAAGTACCGATCGCGTTCAACGTTGCTTAACTTCAGTCATCGGACGAGTATCGATGTTTTGAAGACTCTGCCCGAAAAATTGTTTACTCCCACCGTCATATGCAGAAAGGCTGTGGTTCTCTTAAGAAGGCCCTCCCGTAAGAAGTTTTATTTAAAAAATAGGGTTCGCGCAAATATAATAAACTAAAGAAAGAGGGTCCAGAAACTAGCCGCTCCACACGTACATTTACGCTGAACATTTTTTTTCTAGGCGTTCAAAGTCGCGAGTAACTGATACTAAACAATATGTCTGTTTAGCACTTCTTAAATCACCAGCAGTCATCAAAATATATAATATAGCTGTTTTATATAGTAAGTTATAATTACTCATAATTATATACCCATTAATTCTTCCTTACATATACTACGTTGGTAACAATCATTAAAATTGTCATTCTGACGTGAAGATAAACCGGCTGATGGTAGAGGAGTTTAAACCATTACACAACGAAGACTGTTAAATCTTGTGCCGTCGTGTTAATGAGGATTGTCGGTGGCGATTAAAATTTCATCTCGGCTTTAAAGTTTTACGAGTAATTAGAGATTAAGCTTCAGATGTCTTACGATGTTAAAAGTTAATTTATTTTGCTGTTTTCTTTAACCAACATCAAAAACAAAAAGGTTTTCATTCCCCAGTAACATATTTGTATCTGTAGAGTTTTTACATATAGCAGATTTAATTATTTTTACCGTGGTAATATTTGAATTTTGAGAACATTCTAGTATATATCATTTTACGTTACCATTTTTACGAATAAATTTATAGAGAAAACACTAACGTGTATTTTTGATATTTCATAAAGTAAATAAAACATAATTACATGATATAATTTTACTTGAAACCATCACATGAGCAGTGGATTTTTTTTATTGAATACACGGCTGTATGCTAATATTGTTTTTGCCTGTTCATTTTATTTAGTGTTAAACTTGCAGGTGCCACTATTTATCCTCTGGTAATATAGTTTGTTTATTGTGCATAAGTGAAGTGAATGCAAAATAATACCACGGACCATGAATTCTGAGATGCCACAAAAACTCCATGAAAAGTTCTAACAAAATGGCCACCTTCTTGTTGGAAAATTAACTACTCGACAATGAAAATTAACAAACACTCTGGGTGAGAGAAACGAAATAATTCAGACAAACAAGATGGTAAGCTACTAACTATTAACAAGGAGATTAAGATAAAAAAATTGATAAAAGAATATGTACGAAATATTATATAGAAGATTTGGCGCTTATGCCTTTATATTAAACTTGGACACAGAAGAAAATTGGTTAAAGGATACATAAGAACTACGTATAATGACAACTTCAGAATTGGCAGTATGGATTAATTCCTTTGTCTGCCCTATTGGACGAATATTATTACTACTACCTATGCATTGAGTATTCTTCGGAGTTTTTGGCGGGATTTTGGTCTGTCATGTAGTGGATTTTATATTTTATTCATAATCTTGTGTTACTTGACTCTATATTGTGTAAAATTGGTGGTGTTTTATGTAATAACAGGTGGGTCACCTGCTGTTAAGTGATCACCACCATCCATACATACTAACAACCCCAGAGGAGTCGCAAGTGTGTTGCCATCTTTCGGAGGGAAGGGTTAGGGGAGGGAAAGGGAGAGGAGAGAGGAGAGGGGAGGGGAGATGGGTCTCCGGCGCTCTCACTGACCGAACGAAACGCAACAATGCAAGCACTGTTACTTCACGTCAGTTTTCTAATGAGAGGGTGGTACTACCCCGGGCGAGCCGACCCATTCATGCTGAAACCAATAATAGTTTCAGCGTGGCTCTACCACCATTAAAGTCATGTTATATTTTATTTATAATCTTGTGTTATTTGACTCTGTGTGTAATATTAATGGTGTTTTTATAATTCGGTTATCGTGCGCAAGTGAAGTGGTTAAGAAATAATACTAAGGAGGATGAATTCTGACTTGCCACCAAAACTCCTTGAAAAGTTCTAACAAGGTAGTCATCATCTAGTTAGAACATTCAAATAATCACAAGACACTACACAATTATCAATGATGGAATGACGTCTGACTTTGCTGCTTGGTTTGCCTTTTTCTTACAATATAAAAAACAGAGAACATCTGTATACTTCATAAGTAAATAAGATGTATAAAATATTTTATGAATTAACCTCTTATTGTTAACATTATGTGTGATTTTTGCTAACTTTTTTTTATTAATTAAGCAAAACTTAATATGAACCATATTAAACTTAATATATTACAAGCATTGTTTATTTGATTCTTTTCTATCTATCGAATGTTAATAGATGAACAGTCTCCATATTTTATTGAAGAAAAAAGGTATATACATTTTTATTTATAACCATAACTGAGTAAATTATTTATCTTCTAAAATCTTTTGAATATTCGCTAATCACCTTAAAGTTATAACAACATGGGCATTCCCTCACTACAATAATTTTTATTTAATTCAATAATATTTTTATCCATAACAATATTACTCAAAATACAATTAAACAACCAAAACAAAACATTACACGTATACGATTCTAACTTCGACACGTGCCGTTCTGATAACGTTAATTCTCTTTACGCCCGCTTAAAGTGCGTTTTACGTCGGTCTCGGATTATCGTGGCGTTTACGCGGGCGTAAAGTTTACGCCGGAGCGTAAGTGCTAATGAGTTCGCTATTTGACGACCTAAGTTATGGTTCCCGTCGTGACATTGTGGTGAGACAAATTGCGATATTTGACGGATTATAAGAATTGTGGGGTTGTTCTGTCCTTTCTTGAGGAGATTAGTGTCTTGTTTATTTAATGCTATGCAAATTTTCGCTATAAATTAAGGTTCATTCTTACATATTATAAACCGTCATGCCATATTTTCGTACTGGGGTAGTCTGTTTTATATTTTATTTTTATGTATTTTTCTACAATGGATTACTGGGACTGTCTAAAAGACTTGTGGTTGTTTACATATTTGCATAATCAAAATAGGTACACTTATATGATTCTTCCAATGAAAAATAAGTTTTAAAAATAAGAAACACGTTGGGTTAATAGTGTATAAATTATTTTTAAAGTTTATGAAGTGAAAAATTCTTTAGGCGCGTTGAAAGGTATTTTTCGTAGGAGATAGTGTTATGATTTGGCGTCATGACATGACATGTGCTAGTAAAGCGCGACCGAGCCAATTACGCTTGCGAGCAGCCTGTATACATCTAATATTGACATTTTGTTTTGAGATTGTGCAGCCCATTATATATTTGTTTAATTAATAAATTGTATAATATAATTATTGTTCGGAGTGTCAATAGATGTGAAAACCAGACTAATTTTAATAATTCATTATACAAATTATGATATTTAACTAATTCATACTAAAATTCATTTATAAGTTTAAAAGATAACACAGTTATTTAATTGTTTTACGTTTTTTTCCGTCAGCAGTCCTTATGGCTGCCTCGATTTATTTTTTCAGAAGAAACCTATTTATTTCTATGCCTAGGCTTATTTGAAATATTATTAGTTTAAAATAAGTGTAAAAATGTATATTAACTATCCAATATTTATAAATCTATATATTGAATAATACAATTGAATTGACTTGAATTGAATTGACAATATTATTATTGACAATCTATATACGTGAAGCCTAAACTTTGTATCACTTTTTGAGAGAAATGCGCGAACGGATGAACGTGAAATTTGGTATAGTTAAAGTTTATATGGAGGAGAAGTGCAGAAAGTTATTATTTTATATAAAATGCATTAGAAGTAAATTAAATTAATTAAAATATGAATTACTCACACTACTGCTTCAATTTTACAAAACATATACACACATGTAAATAAAAAAGACATTTTGACATCCGTCAATAAAGGATTTCAAAAAAGGTTGCGAAGGAGGTTGCTATGCTCGAATGTATGTATTTTTTTAACTCTTACGTTCCAATTACCCTTTTTTATTCTACATTCAACAATGATATTATAACATACAAATATTATTATAATTTTTATACCTTTCAAAAATCAATGGACTATGGTCGAATGTCGACCATTGGGCGCCCACTAGTATAATTAAAATTGCAAGGTTTGTTGTTTGTTCAGGCTAAACTCCGAAATGGCTGAACCGATTTTGACGAGATTTTTTCTGGCTAATAGAGAACTTTTCGAACTATTACCTACATTGTATATAATTAAGCTTTTCCAATAGGGTTGAAGGCATTAATTATGCGATTTAACAAGAGATAATTAAAAAAGTGTGTGTGTACTTATGTAAAAGCGTTAGAAGTTATATTTCCACTTCTTTGGCGTAGCAAAATTAAAAAAAAATATCTTTAGTCTTATTCTACGTTTGTAGAAAAAACGACACTAACAATAGAAAAAAGGTATTTAATATATTGAAAGTTTTTATACAAAGAAACAAAATGTTGACTATAGCTAACTTCAGGGAGTCGGTTTTTCGTGACGATGTGCGCGCGCATTGTAATAACTTAAGGGTGCCGGTATTTTTTTCTTGAAGGTGTGCGCGCGCATCGTAAAAATTTACTCTCATCATTTTTGCCTAACGGGCCAAAAGAAATATAACTTTAATAAAAGTAATAATATTCTTCTAGGAATTAAAAAGGGCTTCCATTCGAAAAAAAAATCACGAAAAATAAGTCGACTGCACCAGTTAATTTACTATTAAAAAAAAACTTATTAACTATACAGTTGTAAACAAAATCAAAGATGGCGTTACCGATATTTGTTATGTTTATTTTTAATAAATATACAAAACCAGAAACAATTTCCCCCTGGTGTGAAATGGAAAATACAATAACGCGACAACGCGGGCTTTAAAGGAATTTTCGCTTTGTCACGATCACGCTTCACGGATGATTTTCCTTTTGATATGGCGTTTATTAAAATTTAATAATTCCCCATTCTCTATGTCAAATGAGAGCGGACGCGTTAATTGTGATGTTCCCGACGCTTTTTGATGTTTACATGAAATGTTTAAAGAAATAATATTTTTCATTATAATATTTTATTATAAAATATTAAAACAACTTTTGAGTGGAAAATCAAAATAGAAAGTCCAATTAGTCCGTATCACTATACATATAAGAATGACTGATTAACAGACAGACATATCGCACAACCAAAACTACTGAGACAAAGGTTGTGACAATTTCCAAGTGAGGTTTCTTTTATACTGTAAATAGGGCACTAAGGAAGGATTTTCGGAAAGTCAACTCCTAAGGTAGTGAAAATATGGATGAAAGTTTATATGAAAGATCGTCATTTTTCCACCCATCGCTCAGCCAGTTATTCTTCGATTTATATAGGTAAATACTGAATAGTCGAAAATAATGACTTCATAGAAAACACATGTGAAGCCGCGGGAAACTGTTAATATCTTATAAATTAATGAAAATAAGATTCATATCTGAGCAGTACGTGAGTTCTTCGTAATGTGTAATAAGAGAAGGCACGTTGCATTGCGAAGGCGTAATACAAATAAAATTAGATTGTCTATACATATAATAAAAATGTAAATCTAATATGTCTGTATTTTTAGATTTTTATTAAAAAAAAATGTTGCAGGTGTCTTGACTAAGTAATAAAATACATTTCAATCATTTTTAGAAATGTCTGTCTGTCTGTTTATTGGAACACGCAGCACTGCTAAAGTACTGCATTCATAGTGCGTTCGTAGTTTACGCTCCTCCTCGAGGGAGTGCGTGAAATATCCCCACTGGTTGTCCCGAAGGAAACGAGTGAGGTTACGATGGGCGGTGGAAGGAATACCTACAGCGGTATTGACAGCGGAGGTGTAAGGGATGCCTGCCGTTTCCAGCAGGCTTGAAATCTCAACCCAAGACGCTTTATCTTGTATCGTAACGGGAGGCGGTGGACGGTGCTTTTTGCCCGAAACTGCGGAACCCGCAGCTTGTGGCGAAACGGGTCTAGAGGGTGCGGGTGTCGTCTTTGGCAGTTTCGCGCCATCGTGCCTTCAAGATCGGACGAGGGGTTCTGGCGCTTATTGCGTGGTTTGCGGTGCGTGACGGTGGTGAAGCCATCGTCCGCAGGAGGGTCTTGCTCCATATCGGAGCCTGAGTCGGAGTCACAATCACGATCGGACGGGATCTCGAAATTGTTTGAAGCCTCGATCTTGGAATAGATCGAGGGAGCGGGCTTGGAGGAATTCGGGAATTCGGCGTGACGCTTCGCAGCGTACGCGTCGTAGTCGTCTACGAGACGAGGACATATCTCAGAAATGAATCCGCGGAGGCTGAGAAGTTCGCTCTCTAAGAGGCGAAACTTCGCTATCGGAGGCCATACCGGGTCCTGAGGAGGGGAGTGGGGCGGAGGAAGACATCAAAACCTCCCCGCCAGAGGGGCAGGGGGGCGAGCCTTAATGAATTTAACGGACAGTGCCTAGGGGGAAGCCCTAACACTTCTCTCTTCTCTTCAGCCGGCGCGACGATACGACGACACGAAGAACACGGCGACGCACTGAAAAGTGCTGTTTGAACGTACTGATAAGTACGGCTTGCTACGTTCTGAAAAGAACGTTACGATTGACTAACGTTCTGAAAAGAACGTTACGATTGACAACGAGTGACAATAGAAACGAGTAATCACGTAAACCCGAGACTCTCGATACGAAAAAACACACGCGTAAAAAACACACGTCGCAAACCAACTGGGATGACGTCACGAAACACGATGTAAACAAACGTATCGAAAGTCACTAAACGCACGCGTCCGATAAGCTCGAAAGCCCGATCGAAACTCTATAAAACCAAATATTATAAATGGACTTAACGCATTCAGATGATTTAATTAGTGACTGTTTATTATTTATGTATTTAGTCACTGCTTTTACATTCAGTTCTACGAAGACAGTCGCGAACACAACTAGTTATTAATAAGATATTAAAATTTACAATAAAAAAGATACAATTGTGTAACCCAGTCAAATCTTATTTGTAAATATTACCTTCTTTTACGATAATTCAGTAGCCCAATTAACAATGTTTTTCTTTTGTAAAATCTAAAAAACTCCCTCCTACTAGGGTTTCGTTTATTATCCGAAGGATAGCAATAAAAAATAATAAGACAAACAAACCCCGGTGTACGAGAAACGCGATATTTTAAAAAGAAAAAATAAACGGACATGTGAAGACCTTTAAAGCGAAACCCTCCGGGGAAGGCAATTTAATTTACCGAAGGACAGTATTGAGTGAAATCTAAAACATATTGGACGTTTTATAAAAATGCTTTGATGTAACACGATCCTTTATGTGTATTTTGTTGGAGAACATTAGCTTAGTTATGTCGGACAAACGTATACTGAATAAGATTGGGCAGTACGATATAACAAAGCTGATTGAGTGCAACAGATCAAATTTTAAGTAAGAATGCGGGGCACGTCTAAGAAGTTTGTTGTTTTTTTCAGTGGTGAATAGAGTATTTACAGTTTAAATATAGCATATATAAAGTTCTCGCGCTCATACTAATAGTTGAATATTTTTCACCTCTGGGTAGATATTTGGTCTTTACAATCTGTGTGGCTGATGAATAATAATTTTGCAATAGTTATCTAATAACATATTTAAATATAAGTAAATTTGATTGATTTTTCTTGGCTCTTTAAAGCGTCTGTTAAAAGTTGTGGTCAAAGGAAAGTGTCTGGCGACACTGGATACTATATAACATTAAAGTGATATTTAAAAAAAGATATATAATAAAATCAGCCATACAAGTTTAAGTAAAGTAATTTTTATATTTACTTAACTCTCTCGCATGGTAACATTTGTCACAGACTCAACTCTGTGAATTCGCAAGAGTGCGTAGAACGTAAGATTTCACATATGTAAAAATAAGTTTTGTCTAATCACTCTCGAATCTTGAACTATTATGTTTTAATCCCAAACACAATAATAAGACTTAAGACACCCAAGCCAATCACACCTGCGCGTGGTGCACCCTGCTGAATAACGAACGATGCAATGGCGAAAGTGGGGTGGTAGGGTTTTTTACTACCTGACTGGGTCGCAACCACCATGTTTTTTTTTTTCGAACTGACTATGCTATTGACCTAGCAAGGTCTTAACAGCTTCACCGGACTACTAAGGCGAGCGCTTAAGGCACTCAGTCAATTTTTCGCAACCACCATGTATATTGGCGACAAAGCCCGTCATAGTGATTCGCTTCTGCTGGTCGCGTTTCGGGACGGCCTGTGCATATCCAGCTTTTCGCAGGCCCTCATGACAGCGGCGACCGGCGTTAGATAGTGTGTCACTCGGTGGTCGCCATTGTTCTTGGATTGTACTGTCCTTACCATCAAGCATAGGGCAGTAATTTTGCCGTGCTACAGTAACAAAAAAACAGTTCTAAAATTTTCTACGCGGGAACCATAAATCGTTGTTGTTGTTGTGTTTAAAATTTAAATTTCATCATAATATTTATTATATTTATTCTCCACCGAATTAAACGTAATTTCTAAACAAGAAGTATATGAAAGTCGAAAATCCATAAACTATAAAATGTATTAATCATTATTTTGGAAATCAGAACACTAAAAAAATAGAATTAGAAAACGAAAATAATCACTGCACAATAACTGTGAATGAAATTGCTAGCATAGATAGTTTCTTACATTACATTCTTACATAAGTTACATTTGTACCTAATTTTATGTTAAGTTAAACAAATAAGTACACCTTAAAGCAAACGTCTGTGCGCATTATCAAAGCAAAATCTAAACAACTCTTGTAACAGGAATAACGGAAACCCCTTTAACGTTTCAAAACCAATTCACTCACGGCGCATGAATGAACAATACTCGTATTTTGCAGCCCAACACTAGCTAACAGAACAAGCTTAACTTTACATACAAATTTATATAATATCGTCCTTATTATATACGTAATAAAGGTTGAATTGATTATTTATTCGTTTAGCGAACGGCAAACGGTCATTGGTACATTGACAATTAACCCGACGAATTCAACTTCTATTCGCAAATGGATTGGATTGCCTTGAAGTGGAATGGATGGTGCGGGATTGGTCTTGACTAAATCTATGTTTCAAGTAATTAGAATGTAAATTGTTTACATAGTTTATCGATTGTTAAAATAAATTATAGATAATAACAAAAATATTCAATGAATCACATTAATATAATTAAAGATTTCATAGAGACTCGCTTGGAAGTGTCATGTTCCATAATTTTACGTTGATATTCTTTTTATAGCCTATCATAGATTCATCTTATATTACATAGTCATTTTACATCAGGTGATATTTTTGTCAGACGCTAAACCTACAATGAACTAGCTGTCTGCATGCTTGTACCATCTAATATGCATACATAATTTTGTCTCTATTTTTACTTACATTTTATGATTTCTTAATGTATTACTGATAATTGATATAGGCAATTAGTATTGGAACGAAATATACCTTTGTATACAAACTTAATTAGAATAGGTTTTGAACGAAAAAATATACACATATTCAACGATTTCTAGACATAGGTACTTGACTTGAGATTTTTTTATCTAGTCGTTTGGTAAAATGCTTTCCGTGTACATAAAAAATCGGGGAGCTATATTTTTCCGTTATAAATTTACGTTTCATAAAATCCAATCCACAACGTTCCAAGAGAAGTTTCACTTAACAAAAAACTTATTCAGACAAAATATTATTAATATAATCGAGGGAAAGAAATTAAAAAGCCTCATTACTCACTGTACATTTCGAATCAACTATAGCAAGGCATAAAATATTACCTTAGCTAATTAAGAGTCCAGTTCTTACACTTTCGAAAAAAAAACACTATCATTTAATTTTTGTCAGTTAAAGTCTCACGGGTCGAAATTAAAGCGTAGTGTAAACAAATCCATAAATTTTAATATAACAGCTACATCCGGTAATAAAGGAAAATAGTAATAACCGAATAAGAAACTTTATAAAGCAACTGAAAGAAATCGAGACACGATAAGGACACAGTTACTGGAATATAATGAAACTAAAGAACGTCGGACCCCGGATATTGCTGTATGAAACTTCAGTTCCTTAATATTACTCGAGATAAGGATACGATAGCGTGTGAATGTTTCCGTGTTATATCTGCGTTCTATTTACATATATATGATGTTATTTCCAAATAATCAGATTTTATTATTTTGAATATTGTGCAACAAATCTAACGAATGGTTTTTACATATGAAAATAATAACACCACGTATATGGGGCATTCCACACCAAATCGGATGGTTTGAATTTTTTTTATCTCCTCAATTTTATACCTAAACTATCTAAAATAGTGATGGTAAAATTTGAGGTTTCTTTTGATTACTAGTTCAAGAGATATCGATTATTTAAAAAAATTCGTTTTTGGTTTTTCGGAGATAACTTTCTTGAAAATGGTCTAAATTTTTTTTTTTTGTTTTTACATGCCTTTAGACAAAGAAATATTTCATTTATTTTTAAAAAGTATTTTTATTTTTAAATTTAAAATCAGGTTTTAAAAATTTTTTTGTAAAAAAATTATTTGTACTCTTCGATTTTTTTTCTTGCTAAGTTTCTTACTAACCCAAATGTTAGGTCTTCTGAACTTCGTTGAGGTGTCAAAGTCATTCCATATCTTCAGTACAAAATGTTAAATATTTATCTTCAAATAATTATATAAAAAACGTAATTAATTTTATTTATTAACCTGCTATAAGTCTCTGTATAGAAATCATCTGATACTTTTAAAAACTTCTGGTAAAATCTTATACAAGCTAGTTCAGAAGCTAAGCAAGCAATGGAGAAATAATTTAATGTAATTATGCTAAATGTACCGTCGTCCGGGTTTTGTAACAAAAAGCAGTGATTAATGATATAAGAGTATCTATCAGTCTATACTGTAAATAATACTTTTATTTCTTTTATTAAGCACCAGGCAATGATTTGGCTGAAAATAGCAACTTTATTAATATAAACTGACTGCTTATCTATATCTGTATATATAATAAGAACGTGTGTGTACTTTTTAGATTTTTCTGAAAAAAATTGTTACAGGTGTGTTGAAATAAGTAATAAAATACATTCCAATCATTTTTAGAAATGTCTGTCTGTTTGTATGAACTTGCATCAGTGTTAAAGTACTACGTTCTCGAAAGAATATCATAAAGCATATCCTCGAGTAACATTTAGTCTTTGTTTCATTAAAATCGGTTCACTATATCAAAAGTTATTGTAATTTTAATGACGACGCGACTTAAGTACTAAAAAAAATTAAATAGATAGAAGTAAATGGCCTTAACGCATTCAGATGATGTTATTAGTGACTGTTTATTACACATTAGGTTTGACGCAGATGGAGTCGCGGGCTTAGTTACTTGTGAGAATATGATAAAAGCTAAATAACACATTGAAAATCAAGAATATGTTTTTATAACTATTAGAAAACCGACGTGAAGTAACAGTGCTTGCATTGTTGCGTTTCGTTCGGTCAGTGAGAGCGCCTCCAGTGAGACCCACCTCCCTTCCCCTTCCACTTTCCTCTTTTCTTCCTACCCCCCCAACACAGGCTGGCAACGCACTTGTGACTCCCCTGGTGTTGCAAGTGTCCATGGACGGTGGTGATCACTTACATCAGGTGACCCACCTGTTCGTTAGCCTCCTATGAAATAAAAAAAAAAAACTATTTTCTCCACTTTGTTACACTCCTTAAAAACTCGTTGTGATAAATTAACAATAGATGAGTCATTAAGACGTGGAAAAACGGAACGAATATTAACACCTTATTACTTAGATTGTAAGAAAGCCATAGGTTTCTAAAAATAGCACGTTACGAATAATAATAACTTATTAGAAATTAGCTGCTACTGACTCAAATTTAAATTTCTCAATTAGCAATTACCATTGGCTATTTTCTATTGACTGGGTTCCTGAACAGGCGGTTGAACACTAAGCAGAGTATATGAAGATGCGCTTATGTGTTTCACCGACGTAGTACAGCCAAGACTAGTGTCTATTCAGTTTAATAGTCACGATTATTTATTACGTCCTAACTGCTCAGTTTCGCATGTCATGTCATGTATGTAATGTATTTCAGTTGTACTAAAATTGACAATTATTTTTTCAATATTTTAGAAGACCTGCGGTTTTCAATCTCAGTTACCCACTTTATTATATGGTGATTGTTTACGCATTTTTTTTCACATATACTTTTTTCAAACTATATCCTGATAATTACATAAATAACAAGGAAATAATTATCGAAGTTGCTGCAGCCGTTTTCAAGTGATGCATTTACAAAAATTCAGCAATTGTTTTTTTTATTTATACAGAATAAAGAAAAACAAACATCCTTTGAAGATACAATGATTGATGGGTTGCACATTTACTTAACGATTAGAGATTTTCCGGTCTATAATAACTTACCCTTTAAAATAAACCACTTCTTTTTGAGTTTTATAAAGGCCGAATTGTTTATTTAGTGAACAACAATTTCAAACTTATAGTATAGCTTTTGTAATATTTTAAAAGATATAAGACAATTATTACTAAACATGAACATACTTAAAATAATGAATGAAATAATATTAATAAAAAAACGAAGTAGGGTATTAATCATTAGCTTATATTATAATTCGCTTTTTTATGTCACAGATGGCAAACGAACAGATGGGTCACCTGATGTTAAGTGATCACCACCGTCCATGGACACTAACAACACCAGAGGAGTCGCAAGTGCGTTGCCAGCCTTTGGGGGAAAGGGTTAGGGGAGGGAAGGGAGAGGAGAGAGGAAAGGGGAAGAGAGGTGGGCTTCCGGTGCTGGACGAACGATCGCAACAATGCAAGCACTGTTACTTCACGTCGGTTTTCTATGAGAGGGTGGTACTACCCCGGACGAGCCGACCCATTCGTGCTGAAACCAGTAATAGTTTCAGCGTGGTTCTACCACCATTTAATATAATCGCTTATAATCATTGCAGTAATTAGATTGACTTTGTCTACAGTATAACGCATGCTGTGGTAGCTTTTAAAGGCTTATGTATCTACCTACCTATACGTTGTTCATAAACAGTGTTGATTCATTTTTGGTTTATTAATCCTAAAATAAAGAAATTATCCATACAAATGTGTAAAATTAATTAAAACTATAACATAATTAATGCACAGGTTGACCAGTTCCAGTGGTAGTGACAAGTTCACAGGGATTATACGCCATATTCTGTGACGGAACGACCTCATTTGTGTGTAGTTTAAGAACAATCGTATATCTTCCTTCGACGCTGGATCTGGAAATATGAATAGAAAGATTCGAACCATTGCTGTGTCAATGAATTTACTAATTAGCCAATAATGGGGTGTAAGGGGTGTCGAATAACATCTAAGACTTGAGACACCCACCCAAGCCAAGCTCACCTGCACGTGATGCACCCTGTTCAATAACGAACGAGGCGAAAGCGGGGTGGTAGGGTTTTACAGCCTGACTGGGTCGCAACCACCATGTATATGGCGAAAAAGCCCGTCATAGTGATTCGCTTTTGCGGGTCGCGATTCGAGATCAGCCTGTGCATATCCAGCTTTTCGAAGGCCGGCATGACAGTGGCGACCGGTCATGGGTAGTGTGTCACTCGGTGGTCGCCGTTGTTTTTGGATTGTACTGTGCTTACCACCAGGCACAGAGGCACGTGTTTCTATAAAAAAAATGTACATTGCACTATCACCTACGTTTTCAAAGCTAGCATTGTAGAAGATGCATGTATTTAATTTAATTGAAAACTAACTAATACCGACAACTTCGTCCTTAACTAAAGTTAAATAAATCTTAACAATATATTTCATGTACAAAGCAATATATGTAAGGATACAACACACCACTTGCCCCACTTCTGTCCCACATTCATTTGATGTTAAATAATGCTATAGTCGATGATAAAAACTTTAAACCCAGAGTGAGCTGGGGCTTAATTGCAGCTGGCTGAACACACCAACAGGTGCTTGACGACAGATATTCAACTTGAGGATTATAACTAGCCAGGTGAACTTAGAAAAGCCCTACCACTATGTTATAATTTCATGTTTTCCTCCACCCAAAGCTCCGATTTAGTTGCAAGGATTCGAACCTTCGTCCATTGATGCTGTGTGCGAATACACTGTCAACTAAGCCATCGTCGTTTTGCCGTATTTTTTTTTAAACTGTAAGAAAAATCAAAAATCAAAGTAAAAATCCTAAAAGCCAACGGCAACACCACCTATCGGGTCCAATTGACACTATTCTCGGATCCACTGGAACACGCACACAACATTTCATCAAAATCGGTCCAACCGTTTAGGAGGAGTTCAGTGACATACACACGTACAGAAGAAATTTATATATCAAGATGGAACTATCATGATATTTTGATTATTTTTTATATTTTACCGTGATAAGAATCTAAGAAACAAAACTAAAATGAAACGAAATCTATTCAATAGTTTTAAGTGGTACTCGCATAGGAGCCGCACTTTTGATTTTATCTTTATTTACTAGCGGGCCTAGCCGACGTTGTCTGATCTTGATAATAAAAAATCATCTTAAAATTCAACCGCAATACCAACTACCGGTTCATATTGTAAACAAACCATTCTTGAATCCACCTTAACACAGACAAAGAGAAATGTTCACTGACGTACATACGTATAGAAGCATTATATATATAAAGATTGTATAAATATTTCAAATTTAGCATTATATTTGAAAACGGGATATTTAATACAATGCCAATATTACTTTCAGTAGAATGCGAACAATTAAGGACAGGGGAATTTAAAGCATTATCGAATTTAATTAAGAAAGCACATAAATATATAAGTTATAGTAAGGGGTAATATTATGAAAAGAAAACTCACCCGATTCGTCAATCAGTTTGTGTATTAAAAACAATCTGATCCTCTCAACCTCTAGTGAATAAAACTCTACTATGATAAATGGCGAAAATAATAGAAAGGTCACTTGAATTGTATGTATTATCACGAATATTAAAGACTCGTAGGGTTCCTGTAAATAAAAAGAAGTTAAGACACTGTACGTAACGTAACGTTTCTTTCACATTTATCCTAGGATCCGCGCGCGACTTTATTCGAGTTACATTACTTTATGAAACTTTTTAGTAAAATATATAGCATAAAAACCTTTTTCATATGAAAACATTAAGATACTCCCAGTTTTCGTAATTATCTGTAAAACAGTGTTTAACTTTATCCATCTTAAATACATCAACATCCATTTATGTATTTTTAAATCACATAACTTGAATATAATTAAATATTTGTAAAAAAAATACATATTAATAACATATTTTTTTTGATAAAAAAAAAAATTTTTTTTCTTCTAATAATACATATATTACCTAATTCATATTAAAACCAAGCTTAACTTATCGTCGTAATTAGATTGTATATATCAGCATGAATGGGTTGGCTCGCCCGGGGATGTACCACCCTCTCACAGAAAACCGACGTGAAGTAACAGTACTCGCATTGTTGCGTTTCATTCGGTCAGTGAGAGCGCCGGATACCCAACTCCCTTCCCCCTCTCCTCACTCCTCCTTCTCCCAAACACAGGCTGGCAACACACTTGCGAGTCTTCTGGTGTTGCAAGTGTCTATGGACGGTGGTGATCACTTAACATCAGGTAACCGACCTGTTCGTTTTCCTTCTATGATATAAAAAATAATCTTTACTAACTACAAGTTATACATAAAAATGTGAGTTTTTTTTATCTGTTACTATTTCACACCTGAACTATTCAACCGATAAACATGATTTTTTGCATACACGTTGTCAGAAAAGAATACCTGGTCCTTGTCAAAAACAGTACTGTTCTCAAGAGATCGGTTAAATGTATAGTAACGCAAGGGAAGAAAAAGTTAGTAATTATATATAATGAACAATTACTCTCCTCACGAGATAGTCCATTTTATGCGCGAATCGCAGTTAAGCGTAGTCACGGCTCAGTAATAGAGTTCACTGTCACTAGACCACGATGTTTATTATTATAAAGTAAATTGTATGCCATATAAAAATAATACTGGCATAATTATGTGGGTTAATAATAGATATCGAAACAACTTACATGGTCTTCGATGATCAGAAGCAAACGGTATACATTCGCAACTAACTTAGGTAAACTGCAAGCGACGCTAAGGAACAACTGGAATTAGGATACAGTTCTCTGTAAAATCTTAATCTGTTACTATTTTTTACTATTTTTTTGGTTACAAAGACAATTGAGTTTTGGCGAAATGGTAGGTAATAAATTAAAAGTAAATCATCGCTGGACCTAGTACACGTGCTATTAAAATACTCTTAAAGCAATACAATGTAATTATATTATTTTAAATTACTAAGCCTTCTACAGACATCATCTTCAGTTACATAACTACAAATAAGGTTAACTTAACTAAGTATAGTGATAGGATCCGAACTCCTCCTGCCACCGTAGCCGGACCTGAGAGGATGGGCCGGGTGGTTCATCTCCTCATTGCACAGGTCCGGCGAACAAAGAGGGGCAGCCGGTGTGTACCCGGTCTGCCCCTCTATAGGTAGGAGCCCGGCGGTCACCTTGCCGGCTCTACAAGGTTGATTAGCTTGAACGATCCCTTGCCGCCCCCCACAAAACGGTCTGTCGGTACACCGTGGGGTTTTAGTCCGTGCGAGTCGGACATAAACCACCCTCTCCCTGAGAGGGTGGCGTATCCATAAGGCATTTCCCAACGTTAAAAAAAAAGTGATAGGACGAGAAATCATGATATATTATTAAACAAAGTCATCTGCTACGTCTGTTTGTCTGTTCACGGTAAACTCAAAAACACCAGTAGATAAAGTGATTCATGAGGAAGGTTTAGGTATATAACTTATCAATGTTTTTTTAGTATCACGGCGGGATAATATACGCCGGGCCCGCTAGTTGTACGATAAAATCCTTTTCAGCATTAAAAAAATATATATTACGAATATTTATAATAATTATTAGATAACATTAAAATAAATTTACGTATAACATAAATACCAAACATTTACATGTTCGGCTAACAATGAAGTTCAAAGTATCAGCCGATAGATGGCGTTTATAACAAATCTAACAGTTACAATTACAATAGATACTTACTGATGCACTCAACTCAGGAGAAACGATATCCAACAAATCCGCTATACTCCTATACAGAAATAATGCAAATCTCAGTTTGTTCTCTTTTACAGCCTTATTATCTTTAATATACAGGTAATAATCAACGTTTGGCGTCTCTTCTATCCTCACACGAAGCATTTTTAATCGATAGCGTATTACGTCATATAAAATACAACGCCAAATACGATTCAGATCAAGCGATATTAAGCAGTAATGGCTAATCAAATAGGAAGATAATACCACGTAACAATCGCTTAAATAACACGACAGATAAGTATAAATAGTTCTCATAAATATAACCGTAACGGCAATGAAAACAAATTTTAGCTTTTCTATGCGATAATGCTTGCGATGAACTCTCAAGAAAATGTCTATATTACGTAATTTATCTAAAAAGACAGACATCCGACTTTTAAAACATAGAATCACTGTCGCGGATGTACAGAATTCGATCAAAGACCATATCTGCGGTAACTCGTGAACAGTACAACAATCGATTGTCGTGTAAATCATTACTATTACGATTGTAATGCAGTAAAGTTTAACAGCGATTTTGGTAATTTTGTTTCTGTTGTAAAAATCGAAATCATAACCGCACAAAAGTAAAATGAACAGTAATGTTTTGTAAAAACGGGTATTGTTCGGTTGGGGTCTCACACCGAAATTTGTAATTTTGTTTCGCATTGTTAATTGAATGTTTAATTAATTGTAAATTATTAACGGTGCGTCGTTAACACGGCTGTGTTGTCGATTGAGTGTCAACAACAATTGTGTTCATACGTTCAAAGGTAACGTGAATACACGATTACGTCAATGTCACCGTATTCTACCCTAATAGTATTTCTTATACTTTATATATACACTCATCAAAAAAGTCTAAGCAACATGTACTAATTTAAATTTTAGGATGGTTCTTCACATTATAACGTTGTATTTTATTTTTAAAATAATATCTTTAGGGTTCTATGATGTAAAAATAACAGCTGTTGTCTTTATAAGTTCTTTTAATAACAGAAATGAACAATATTAGAATATACTGTAGAAATTAAGATACATAAGAAACTAAACTTTTTTCTTACAAAATGAAATTTCTAAAGAAAATGTATTTATTGTGAAAGAATAGAACAATTTAATACAAAGTATGGTCTCCTCTGCTATTCAGAACTTGTCGGCAACGATTATTCATTGAATTAATGAGACTGTTTATGTCATCTTGCGGTATTCGCTCCCAATGGAATTGTAGCAAATCCTTCAGCTGTTGGGTTGTTGTCGCTCCGTCCAAGTCCTTCAAAACACGTCTCTGGAGCATGTCCCATGCGTGCTCGATGGGGTTGAGATCTGGCGATTGTGCAGGCCAGGGCAATACCCGGATGTTCTCCGTTGCAAAGTATTCACTGGTTCGCCGAGCTGTATGTGAACGCGCATTGTCATGCATTAACCTAAAATCGGAGCCAAAGGTTTGTGCAAATGGGTAGACATAAGGTCTGAGAATATCCTCAATGTAATTTTCAGCATTCATGTTTCCATTTACAAAAACGAGCTCAGTTCGCCTGTTCTTCATAATACCCGCCCATAACATAACTGTTGAGCCGCTGTATGGATGAACTTCCTGAACGCACCTGAGCCTTTCAGTATTTCCGGGCCGACGATACACTCGCACCCTTCTTGTATCAGGCTTAAACCCGAATCGCGACTCATCGGAAAACATAATTTTATCCCATTGTTCCTGGGTCCATGTTATGCGTTCTCTACACCATTCATATCGACGAGCGCGATTCCCGTGACGTATCGGTGGGCACCTGATTGGGCGTCGAGCTCGTAGGCCGTACTCATGCAGTCGATTTCGCACAGTTTGAGGACTTACATCAACACCACTTGAAATTTGTAGCCTCAAACTTATCTCTCGAGCGGTTAACATCGGCTGGCGTCTTGCAGTCAGTTGTATGTACCGGTCTTGCCGAGTGGTTGTACTCCTTTTACGGCCTGGATGCTGTTCAGCGGGTTCTCCTGTATTATTGTAGCGCTGCCAAAGACGACAAATAACACTTCTATGAATGCCAAAATGTCGAGATACCTGAGATTGATTACTTCCCGCTTGCAACATCCCTACAGCTCTTTGCATTTCATCTGCCATCAAATGACGTCGCTTCATGACGTAAAGAATATCTAACAATTCAATTTTGTCGCTAACTTTATTTAAATGGTTGGTAAAATTATAAAATCAAGACTAAACGTAGCAATTAAAACGCACTTAAATTCAAACAAATTCGCAGTCATTTGAATTTTATGAAAAAACAAAACATAATAAATTTTTTTTATAACCAGCCAGTATGTCATCAATAACAAAAAATTTTACTTACCTATGCACTTTGTTTGAGTAAATACTTAGAAATTAATTAATATAAATGGTAAAATTTGTAATATCACGCATGTTGCTTAGACTTTTTTGATGTGTGTAGTTTTTATCGACACAATTGCTCTTGATTTTAACAATATGGCATAAGAATGTGCCTATGATACTATGTTTGCGAAAGATTTAGTTCATTGTAAGATGTAGCTACGAACGACACAAGGTTAGGGATTAAGTGATGCATTTTTTTACAAGTTATCACATAACCAACGTTCTAAAATTACATATTGTTGCATGTCACAGCTGTCAAATACAGCTTTTCTGACCTTTGAGTCAAGTTCTTTGAGCAATATTGACATCCTTAACATCATTTTACATCCCTATTTTTTTAATTATAAAAAAAATCAAAGCAGTTGGTATTATTGGCAGGTATTGGTACTCCAGGCAATAATTATATACATTTTTATAGAGTTCATAGGCTGTTGTGTGAATTAATAGGCTGCATAATCTCAATACAAAATAACAACATTAAATATACACATGTCCTGGTCATTAAATATATATACGACCGGTCATGCTTGATAGCATGTCATGACGTGAAATTATAAACTCGTGCCAAAGCGACTAAAGCACATTTCACTTTTAAAAAACCTTTGTATATAAATTTCCTCTGTACGTGTGTATGTCACCGAACTCCTCCTAAACGGCTGGACCGATTTTGATGAAATTTTGTGTTTGCGTGTTCCAGTGGATCCGAAAATGGTTTAGATTCACAATTGGACACGATATGTGGCGCTGCGGTTGAATTTTTTTTTATCAACAACGCAGGACAACGTCCGCCCGGCACGCTAGTAATAAGATAAAATACAGCAAAACCCAGTCTTGTAACTGATTATAATAGACTACTCCAGTGGACTAGGTTGGTCGATGCCACGTGTTTTAGTGTATGTCGATAAATTATTATTAAAATCAGGTCCAATACAACAATAGTAACGAAACTACAGTGGAATCTGTCAAAAGCTTATCGAATATCACGTTATAAAACGACGCGAACTGACCGACGATTTCACAAAGGACTCCCGATTCATTATTCCGGTGCCTAACAATATGCCCACGAGCCTTGTGAGGCTTCAGTACTGACAGAACATTGTGCTTACTTTTGATGTGTTGTTTGATAAATTTAAACGGGAAAATTATTAATGAACTGGTTTTCAGTTACCATTGTCCGTGTTGTTTCAAGGAATTAGTATATGTAGAAAATATGAACTTTGTTTTATTCCTTGGCAGTTCTGATTTCCGTATATATTTAATACTAAACTTATGGGACATTTATTTGTAACTAACTTTTGTCCGCGACTTCGCTCATCTAATGCTAATAATAATTACTAATTATTAATAATAATAACAATACTATAAAGAGGTAAAGTTTGTGAATTAGTGACGTTGTAGGGGGTAATCTCAGGAACTACTCGTCCGATTTGAAAAATTATTTCTGTGTTATATACACCATTTATCGAGAAAGGTTATAGGCTACATATCATCACGTTAAGACTAATAGGCGCGGAGCATCAATAAATAATGTTTCAAAATCGGGTATTTTTTCCTCTTGAGAGCTTCCGCTGCGTGTTAGCGTCAGCTCAAAGTAACTATTCCACGCGGACGTAATCGATGGCAGAGGTTAGTATTATATTGATTTAATCTATCTCTCGGAAACACATTTTTTTCTCCTCTATACCGCTGACAACATGCAAAATTTAATTATGATCATTAGAGTAGTTAAAGAGTAACAAACAAACAGGCTCACATTCGCATTTATAATAATAGGTCTTTACCTATAAAATTGCTGTTCTGTAGTACTGGCCATTTCAAATCAAAATAAATTTTTGTTTGGCTAAGAATTCTAATTTCAAATTAATTTTATTTTAAAAACATGGAATTCTTTTTCCAAAAGTAGTCATTTGTTTATTGATTAGTGTTACATTTTCATCGCATTATATATTATTTTTTGTCATCATGGATACGTAAAAAATTCGAGTAATTATGGACCTAATATCATACCAAGGTATAACGTTATGATATTATAAGTTTTTATAAAATATTTGATGTTGATATAAATAAATTTCAGGACTGACCATTTAACTTGGCACCCATTTAGGTCTCACTTCTTTTGTCGTTGAAGTCAACATCCAAGGCATATATCATAATATTGAACTTGGCTCTCATTTCACATTTATGTTTTCGATAGGATCGGTATTACATGTTCACAGTCGGGTATAATACGCGTCATTAGCCTGACACAAGTGCAATACGTTACAAGCATGTCGAGATAATTGGTGACGCGTACCCACAATTTTTTCTCCTAAAAACAACGCGGCTAAAGAAGTTTGCACTTCAAATTGACAAATAGTGAATAAAACTCACATTCTGAGGGTAACCGTTTTTTCTTCTCCGACGTGAAGTAACAGTGCTTGCATTGTTGCGTTTCGTGTGGTCAGTGGGAGCACTGGAAGCCCACCTTACCTCCCCCACTCCCCCCTCCACACCCTCAAATACAGTCTGGTAACCTACTTGCGACTCCCCTGGTGTTGCAAGTGTCTATGGATGGTGGCGATTCCTTAACATCAGGTAACCCACCCGTTCGTTTTTATATCATAGGAGGCAATTCTATGATATAAAAAAAACATGTTTCATGACACGACAACGCGCGACCTCATACTACACAGCAGACGGTCTCCAACTTGCAAGAACTGGGATTGGAAGTTCTCCATCATCCGCCCTACTCACCAGACCTTGCGCCTACAGACTATTACTTTTTCCAGAATTTTTGATAACTCCTTGGCGGAAAAAAAATTCAATACCCGAGAGGCAGTACAAAATGCCTTTGAAGAATTTGTTGCCTCCCGTCCAGCTGATTTCATTAAGAAGGGTTTCAATAAACTGCCACTGCGTTGGTAAAGATGCATTAATTGCATGGGTGATTACTTCGATTAATATAAATAAAAAGTACATGAAAGAAATTCGTTTAAATTTTTTCATACAAAACGACAATTTCATAGGTAAAGATCTAATATTAATTGGGATTTATTTAATTGTAAAATATATCAATAGCATCTGGCATTAATTATATGTTAGTATTTTATCCATGGCAGGGTTTCCCAAAGTGGGCTATACGAACCCTTAGGGGAGTCGTGATAAGAACGAAATACAGAAATTGACTTGATACCGAATCATAATTAAGGTTAAAATTGTCCAAAATTAGTCCTAAAATGGACTTAATTTGCGACAAGAAGCAAGCCCGAGCATCACATTAATATTAAAAAGCCATTTCTATCAACACTGTATTTGTTACCTTTAATTAAAATATGAAAACCGTGTTTTCGTCAACAGTCAATTTTATTATTTTCTTTCGAGGGAAGATCTAATTAGGTTAGAGCAGCGGTCGTCACACTTTACTGTCCAAGGGCCACACCTGACAGTGCGAGTGCCAGTGCCGGGCCGCAGAGTATGTGAACGCTCTAATATCGACATTATATGTATACTCGTTTTTAGCTCATCGATTATTTACTTTGAACTAGCTGTGCCCGCGAAGTCGTTCGTTTGGGAGTTGATATCGAAACAAGTAATCATAGATAATGTTCATTAGAACGTTTATTGAAAAAAGATAGTTTATAAACATAGGTAATTAGGTAAGAAAATATTTAAGAAGTTAACGCCGTAATAAAAATACCTGTTTTATAATTAGGAATTGTGGTGTTGAACTTTTTTAATTATTTCTTGTATATCGGCATCCTTTGGACTACATGCAATCCTCATTGTGTCTTCTAAATGGGTGGAAAGGCGATTCCGGTATTTATTTTTTAAGAAGGTCATTTTAGAAAATGAAGCTTCACAAAGATATGTTGAAGAGAATA